>JAADXN010000498.1:0-21916 GCA_023337875.1 Pythium apleroticum | reverse complement strand
GGGCGCGGATTTCTTTCGAGTATCCGGTGGCTGACTGGCGAGTATACGTGCGAAATGGCTGACATCTGAGTACTATACGCGCGGACGGATGAGTCCGGAAGCAGCAGATGACTGATGATCATCTCATTATTATGTCCGCAACTGAGCTCCTACTTGTTATTGTGTCCCCCAATGTAGTCGGAAAAAATCCGCAAAATATGCCGATAATATTCAGCAAAATCGTACTTTACCCGGTTAGGTACGGAAATTCACATAGGTACGACTTCGTTTGGGTGTGTTTTGGCGCGAGACGGACATGAGTGGTGGCAGTTAGTTGGCGCCACCTTGTCCTCCAGACACTATCGAGCCTTGAGAGTCCTTGGAGCATTTCCAAAGCCACCCGGAAGCCAACAGGAATGGAGGACCTCGTGCCAGTGGACGAGAGCGATCTGCGCCTTGAGCAAGAAGACGAGACGGTTGTCGTCGCTCGACGCCGTTTCGATGAGTTGTCGAGCCATGGTTCGAAGGAGGATGCCCTGTCTGCAATGCTCTTGCGCGATGGGCTGACCTACAACTTCCGATTCAACTACGGTCCACGTGGAGCAAGTTCAGTCTATCGCTGTTTCTCCCACGTCGACTGCAGCAAGTACATCCGTCTTGTGCCACGTGTGGATGGTGAGGGCAGCCACTCGGTCGCTCTCCAGGAGAGTGGTGTGCACGGCGACGTCGCCTCTGACAAGACGAAGCCCGGAATCTCCCTTCTTCTCAAGCGCGAGGTCGAGGCTATCCTCGGAGGTGGCGCCGGGCCCAAGCGCTGCGTCCGTATTCTCCAAGAGACGCATCGCAACAACCCAGCTGTACTCGGCATCCTTCCCTCCCTCACTCAGCTCAAGAACCGGAAGGCCTACATCAACAAAAAAGGCGACGGTACGATGACTCAAATCTGAATTGGCTCATTTCAAATCGGCACTTCTAACTGCAACGAAATACTTTAGGCAATCTGGTTATCAGTACCATGGCAGCGCTTCTCGAGTGGGCCAGCGGCAAGATGTGCGAGGACCGACTCGATTTCTTCGGCCGGGATGATGTTAGCCAGTTTGACGCATCCACGACTGAGCGCATGGACGAACTCATCGCTCTACGCGTCTTCGAGCACGCAGTGGAGGGTGTTTCCTCCTTTGGCATCATCTTCTCGAGTCGCCGCATGCTGGTAAACGTTCGCAAGGCAGTCGAAGGGCAACAGGGGTGTGTGCTTGGCGCCACCGATGGTACGTACAAACTACACTTCGGTGGCTGGACGCTGGTCAATTTTGGTACGTATTCGACCAATGTGACTCGAGGTGTGTACGTAAAGCACTACGTGCCATGGACGTTCATGTTTGTCCGAACTGAGCATGAAGGGGCATATCGCGAGTTATTCTCGACGACTCGGCATTTCGCCCAATCGCTTTTCGCGGTTAACCTCGATGTCCGTTTTGGGAGCCTCGACCACTCCTACTACATCGCCAACGCGTTCCGCGCCGAGTGGCCGGGGATCCAGCTCCTCAACTGCTGGCCCCACCTCGTTCGGAAGAGCAAGGAGAAGACGGCCCTCCTCAAGGACAAGAGCTACTACGACGACGTGATCTACCCACACCTGAAGTGGCTGCATGATACGCGAACGCGACCGCAGTTCCTGGCTCTGGTTCAACTCTTCGTGTCGAAATGGAAGGACGATGACGAGGAAGTGTACGCGTCGTGGTTCGAGGAGGTGTACGTGTCGGACCCGTGGGAGTCGTGGTTTGTGGGTGCTGCTGGAGACGTGGCGGGGATCCTCCCGTCACAGAATCCGCTCGAGTCGTTCCATCGAGTCATCAAGGCGGCGGCGGTGGATACTCTCCGTGCGAACACGGCGACGGTGCTTAATTCGACGCTTCCAAATATTCTGTCCGTTGCTGCGATGTCTCCGACGCCTGATGTTATCCGACACTACGCTGAAGGTAAATGCGAGAATGATACCCGTGCGGTCTGAAAGTCGTTAATTAATTGTATTCTGTCTGTAGGCCCAATCAACACTGATTTTTTCGTCCGCGCCAGGGTTCTCGTCGCCGAGCGACAGAACTTCATGCGTCTCCGCCAGCCAGGCTCGCGTGGCGTGCGTGCCGTAGTGTTCAACGCAGCCGACTACATTGTCAACGGCATCAAGCACGGCAGTGGAGTTCCCGTTACGGCAGCTCGTGTCAAGCGCTACACGGCCGCGCTCGCTGGCAAGCTCGTTGCAAACAAGGCTCCGACGGACGCTCCTCTGCTCTACATGTCACTGCACGCCGTGACTATCCGTGCAGGCGATCATGCTCCGCTCAGCCATCAACCAATCTGGCGCAGTGACCAGGTATGTCTACAATCAATGGTGTGTGGAGGGCAATTCTAATTAACTTGTCTGTGAATGCATAGATTGAGGTTGTTCGCGGTGGATATGTGTGCGACTGCACGTCTTACCACCAGAGTGGTTGGGTGTGTGAGCATATCGTGGCCACGCTGGCTCTCCAAGAGAAGCTCAGCCTCGATGACGCCCTCCGTGCCCTCCCGATCAGGCGTCCTCCAGGACGCCCAACGAAGCCGCGTGGTGCTCTTGCTCGAGACAACTCGGATGCTCACTTCTTCAGCGTGAACAACTTGACGCGTCTCCTGATGAAGACGCCAGCAGCATGCCTCCACTGGGCCATCATGAAAGAGTTCGATTTCGTCGAGGAGGGCGAGACGACGAAGGAGTACCAAGTCGGGAAGATCGTCGGATGGCAGCAGAATGGAGGGCGCTATGCGTGGTCTGTGCGTTTCACTGAGGGCGATCTTCACTCGATGTCGTGTGAAGAGTTGGCTGACGCCTTGGCGTCGAGCCACGCGCTTGGCCTCAACATCACTAGCGTGCCCGAATGAACTCGCGGTTAGTGGGGATCTTCTTCGTGAGGGGTAGATTACCTTAGGTCCAAACAGCACCTTAATGCATGTACTTGATAACCAGCCTTCATACTCGCTTCTAATCCTGTGTGAGATCTGTACTTGCTTGTCAGCCAAATTTCTACATTACTCGCCAGTCAGCTTACCTGTACTCGATACTAATCTTTTCCCCAGGCAAATGAATCCTATCGGGGCCAAATCAGATAAGTTCTGGCCGTCTCGGTCCAGAAATTGTGGAAGAGAGCACAGCAGCCATGAAATTTCCAATCGCACAGTAACCTTACGTCGCTGGGGTCAACTCTCCTTGTGTAGCCTTGAGGCTCAAGTTGAGCAGCCTCAGCAGGCAACAACGCAACTTCCTGCGAGTTCTCCCACACCTAGAAGCTCACTTGGGGTTGCCTAACCTGCAGAATCGGAAGAAATCACGTGATGGCGACACCCACACCACACTGCATTATTCACTGAGAGTCCTTCTTGATTCCGTGTTGTCGCACTCTTGCAGGCAGTCTGCCACGGCAAAAACGTGCCTGGGCGGCTTCGTCGAACGAGGAAAAGCGAGGATGGTTGCCCGCGTGGATCCGAGCGGGATCTTTTTGAAATGGTATAGGAGACGAGTACACGCATCATTCGGCCAGTACACTTCAATAATCGTACGGTAAAAGTCCAGTGCAGGGCAGTGAATACTTAAAAGTAATGGCGCATCATTGCAGACGTTTGCGCGTTGCCTGACATGCGAAGCAGTTGAGGTCACAAGATACGCAGACAGGCCACCAAGGTTATCATAGCAAATATCAGATTGATGATGTCTATACACGCAAATAGTTTCTAACCTCAAATACCACGTTAGATCCTTCAGCAAACCTGACTTTGATACGAACTCAAATCACGTTAATTTGTTTTGAGATGTGTTGTCAAGTGCCCAATCATGTTTTGAGAAGGGTATTCTATTTTACGCCGTCGTAGCCCCGTAGCGGTGGGTTCTTTGTGATCGCATCCCACCAACTCAATCGCGCTCTGATCTCTCAGCATCGTCACGCCATGGCGGACTCGTCGACGTCAGCGGCCGCTGCAACGGATCAGAAAACAGAGCCCCCAGTGTCCACGGTGCAGCGACTCTCCGCGCCAACAGCCTCGGACGTCGATGTCGTAGCTGCTAACGTCGGCGGCCACCGATTGTCCCTCGACGGACGCAGTGCCACATTTAGTAGCCACGTCTCAGTCGGTGCGTTAAGAGCATGCAGAAGCACTGCACCTGGTTGTTATGGGATATCTGATGGACTGGATGTCATGATGAAGCAGGCATCTCGAACGCGACGCTGTGGCGCAACAAGGCCGTGAGCTGCGAGAGCGTGCGGTCCTTTGAGGCGTCGCGCAAGGCCCAGATCGACGTGTTCCAGGACCGCGACCGCCAGTACTGGCAGGCGTTCGAGAAGGAGATCCTACGCGGCCGTGAAGAGAACACGCGCATCCAGCGATTCTTCGCACTGCGTATCCAGGCGGTACGTTTCGTTGATTGGGTCACTGATGTTGCTTATCGGAATTCTCAGATAGGATTGTTCTACAGGACCTCGCGTACGCTGAATCGCTGCGGAAGATCCGTCAGGTGCTCGAGCGTCCCGTCGGCGCGTTGGGTGGTGCTTCTGGGTCCTCTGCCTCTGCACCGGCTAGTGGGAATGGCGCTGCAGCGACCTCCGCACCAGGCGGTTTGGACCAGTTCAGCGTGGCGTCGTCGTGCATGAAGGCGCTCAACACGCTGGGTGAAGTGCAGCAGCAGCTCTCGGAAAAGTTCGTCCAGTTCTCCAATGTCGTTCGGCGCGATGTCGTCTCGCGGCCGCTGGACGACATGGTCGCGACGTTTGAAGAGCGCACGACGGCTATGCTCAGCGACGGCAATCGCTACGATGCGATGCTTCACGATGCCCAGCGGAACGTCGTCGAGTCGTTCAGCAAATACGACGCGATCTACCGTGAGATGGAGGCCGACCGCCATTCGAGTGATAACGGTGATTCGTCGAAGAAGGATCTGTGGCTCGCAGAGATCGCGTACGCTATCAACGTCCACAAGCTCAAGCAGTGCCGCGTCGAATACGTGAAGGGCATGTCGGCGCTGTTCCAGCAGTACAAGAACCTCGAACTAGTGCGCGTTTCAGTGATCCAGACGGCAGTCGACACGTACGCACGCAAGCAGAAGCTCATGTACGACGAACTGGGAGGTGCCATGTCCGAACCGTTGGCTGCAGTGCAGGTACCCTTCCAAGAAATCGACTGCGAATTCGCTGTTGAAGTCGCTAACGACGTGTTTGCTCTCGCTTTGGTCACAGAAAATCGAGCCCGAGCGAGATCTGATCAACAGCATCCGCAGAATACCCAAGAACGTGAGTGATCTGGCAGCTTTCTTCCATGAAACTCGTCTGACGGTCGTATTGTTGCTTCCAGTACACCGCTGCCGCTCTGTCCGCGGAGAGTTCCTCCGACAAGACGCTGTTTGACTCACTGCGCTCGCCTATTTCGAGCCCTCTCCTCGTGCGCTGCGGCTTCCTCAAGCACCAAGTCACCGGGTCGCTTTTCAAGTCGTGGAAGGACGTGCTGTGTGCAATCACACAAGACCAGTTCCTGCATCTCATCGAACTGAAAGAGACGGCGAACCGTTCCATCGTCCAGTCCACTGAGGCGATGCTCGAGGCGATCTGCACGAACGACCAAACGACCGATATCATCAGCACGTCGATCTGCCTGACCAACTGCCGCATCAACATGATCGGCAAGAGTGCGGTGCCGACGTTCGAAGTCATCGAGTCGAGTGCGTCGACCGGCCTCTTCAGCAGCGTGTTCCGCATGGAGAGCTCACGCAAGTTCTCGTTCCAGTGCGCCAGCCAGAGCGACCTCATCGACTGGATCGTCGCAGCCAAGCGGTTTATCCCTCCGGGCGCGTCCTCCATCACCGCAACTGCCCAGTGAGAGAACACACAGCACGACGCCATTCCTCAATTCTCAACCGTGGGCGTGGCCTTTCCAGCACATGGCTACACATATTGGGTCCCGTTTAAGTTAACCCTTCCTTCTATTGGTCAATATCCTCCACTTTATTATCCAATTGAAATGTAAATGCATCTGGATTCGCTGAAATCGATAGAGATCAGATCTGATCCTCTGCCGCCCCCCAAATCGACTGGTTGGTGGTTGGGCGTGGCTGCCCATTTGACTGGCTCAATACGAGACCCCACCACCATCGGCGCACACTCGTTGTTTTGCTCAAGGACGAAAAAACTCGACCACCATGTTCACCGGAGCCTCCAAGATCAAGAAGCCTGAGGGCCAGACCGCCGACGAGTTCGAGCAGCAGGTTGCCCAGGAGCTCTTTAACCTCGAGGTCTCGGCCGCCGAGATCAAGAACGACCTGAAGGACCTCTACATCACGGCCGCCAAGCAGGTCGACGTTGCCTCGGGCCGCAAGGCGATCGTCATCTTCGTGCCATACCGCCTGCACAAGTCGTTCACCAAGATCCAGGCCCGCCTGGTCCGTGAGCTCGAGAAGAAGTTCAGCGGCCGCCACGTCGTGATCATCGCCCAGCGCACGATCCTCGGCAAGGGCTTCGCTCGCTCGCACAAGACCTCGGGCCCACGCCCACGCTCGCGCACGCTCACCGCCGTGCAGGAGTCGATCCTTGACGTACGTACCGCTGTCGAATTGACCGAACCGTGTGGCCGTATGATGATGGCCTCTGGGGATTAGCCACCCCATGCCCCATGCTAATGATCGCCTTGTGATTTCTTTCCAACAGGACCTCGTGTACCCAACGGAGATCGTCGGCAAGCGCACCCGCGTGCGTCTTGATGGCTCGAAGCTCCTTAAGGTCTACCTTGACCCTAAGGACCAGGTCAACGTCGAGACCAAGCTGGACACCTTCGCCACTGTGTACAAGAAGCTCACCAACAAGGATGTTGTGTTCGAGTTCCCTGTGCAGCAGGAATAAGTAGTCTCTACTTATTTGTTTCATCCCAGTATGATAAGGTAGAAGCTACGAAAGCACTCCTGTGAACAACAGAGCAAAACTCTTTTCCCAAACCAGTTCTTTCTTCCGTGGGTACTTTGCTCTGTGGCTTTGTTGTTCAGCTGCCTCTGAAACGAGCATGAGCTTCACGCAAAGCAACCACACATTTTGTACATAGTTTGAAGATTCCTTTAGCTCAAAGCGCCCAACACACATCCTATCCACAATCTATAGCTTGCCACAGACGGCTTGGCCCGTCCAGGCGTGAAACCCCCACCGAGTGGGGCCGCTATCGGCCGTCGTCGTCCTCCGCGATGATGTCGTCGAGCACCAGATTCAATCCGTCGATGACCTTGCGACCTGGCAGCCCCGTCACTGCCACTGACAAAGCCTTGGCAATCTACCATACAGGACCCCACGTGAGCTGCTTGCTATGGCATGAATCCATTGAGGCCAGGCGTACCGTATCCGAATTGGCTCTGCCAAACGCGCTGTGCTGTCGGCCACCCAGCGCGCCTTCCTCGCGCATGAGCATGTTGATAGATCGTCTGGATCCATTCTTGCGCTTGCTGGCTCGCAGGATCTCCCGCGAGCTGCGGAACACGCCTCGTGTAGCTCCTCGAAACATGGCTCAGATACGTCCCGTGATGCTGGTGGTGTGTGTGTGGGAAGCGAGTCGGCCTGCATTCGTTGCACCTGATCCCTCCATACGAGGAGATCGCCAAAACTTTTAGCCAATCATCATCACTTTATGACAGTGATACGCGATTTCATTGGTCGATAATCCTCGAGGTATCCACCGTTCGAGCCACCCAATCATCACCACACGAAGAAACCCGACCGCTCCTCGCGCATTGCATTGGGACGCCCGAAGAACCAGCAGAAAGCAGCGCCGCACACAGACAGCAATGGGTCTTCTCGATGGATTGGTGATGGGCCTGGCCCGTAAGAGCAAGTTCGGCCGCTCGCACTCGCTGCGCCCGCTGACCTCCAAGCGCGCCAACCGCCGCTTCTACAAGGGCAACGGCTGCCGAAATGAAGGCGTGCACGCCAAGCGCGGCCGCTACGTCGTCGACTCGGACAAGCTGCTCACGCTCGAAGTGCCAGACCTCACGGGCTTCAAGGTACGCATCTTTGCAATGCAAATCCTCTTCAATACTGGGTGGTCTTTGACGACTAACTCGTTGGTATCTGTTCGCGTCGAGCAGCTCAAGCCGTACGTGTCGCCGTTGACGCCGAGCCGTCCTCCGCAGTAAACTGTGGCCGTGGCTAGCGACCTGAACCTCACACACTCGCGCTGTCCAGCGTGAAGTTTTGTTTATACGGAAAGACACTCATGCACAAAAAAGAAGGAAAGAAAAAAACAGAATCATTGAGAAAATCCAAGCGAGTACACTACGCTGGTTGACTGGCCGTGGCTAATGCGCAGCGATACCTACGAGATGACGCAGCACGCTCGCTTTCCGCCGCTTGCACGGAGCTGCTCGCACTCCTGGTTGAGCATCGTCAGCTCCATCTCCTGGCGCTCCTTCTCCTTGACGATCTTGGCGTACTCGGCCTTCATCTTCGCCAGCTCTTCGTTGATTTCTTCGCGGCGCTTGCTCTCACTGTTGAGCTTCAGATCCATCGACTCGCGCTCGATCTCGACGCTCTGCTTCGGCTTGTTCTCGTCTTGCAGCAAGAACTCCAACTGTTCGATGCGCTCGCGCTGGGCCTGGGCTTCCGCCTCGAAACGGGCCTTCTCCGTCATGATCTGCGACGACGTGGCCTGCATTTGCTCGATCTGCTCCTTGTAGATCTGCTCACGGCCGCCAATGCTGCCGAGTTCCTCCTTGACGCGCGCCACGTCGTTCTGCAACGTGCGCATCTTCTTCTCGTAGCCTTCTTCTTGACGGCTCAGCAGGATACGCATGGCTTCGGCGTACTTGGCTTCCGAGAACGTCACTAGGCACTCGAGCTTGGCACCACCGCGAGCCTTGCTGAGGTAGGCGTCACGGAAGCGCGACCACTCGCGCGCGAAGTGCTGCATGTCGCCAAAGCCGCCTTCGTCCTCACTCGCAAGGTTGGTGAGCTTGGGCTGGATGATCTCGCTGTAGAGAACCTGCAGGAGACGTTCACACATCTCCTTCGACTGCTCGGCGTTGCGGGCCTTCAACTGCTCTTTCTCTTCCTCGATCTTCTTGAGCAAGTCGAGTTCGAGCTTGGCTGCCATGTCACCGATGGCGTTGCGTCGGTATTCCTGCACGGCGCGAGTCTCCGAGTCCTTGAAGATCGCGAGCAGCTCATCCGTGTCGACTGGAAGGTCCACTTCCTGCATGAACTTCTTGAACGTGTCAAAGCCCGTGTTCACGGCCTTGCGGCATTCGCTCGCCGTCACACCTTCCCACGCCGATGTAATGACAGGCACGCCACCGCTGTTGATAGCATCGACGTACGCGTGCAGGAGACCGGCAAACATGCTGCCGTTGAGCGGCTTGCCCTGCAGCGTCTTTGGCTTGAGCGAGTCACCAAAGACAAGGTCCTTGACGTCCTTGAGCTGCTGCTGGAACTCTGGGCGCAGCTTCTCAATGGGCAACTGGTCGATCTGCTGCAGAAGCGACTCGTCGTGGACTGGACGCACGAGCGTCACGCAGTTGCGCTCACGGAAGAAGTCCTTCATCATGGCACGAATGCGGTTACGCTCCATGTTTGCAGGAATACGCGGCTGGTCGGCAAGCGCTCGCTCCAAGTAGTCACTGCTAGAGATCGGGTCGCCGTCCTCGTCCACGAGCTCAAGCGTGAAGTCGCGCACGACCCACATGAACGACGGAAAGAACTGGTGGAACTGCATGACGTCGTCCTCACCGCCGGCTCCGCTGGGGCGTCCACCCTCGGCATCCGAGCTCACCTTGATGTGCTTGGCCAGATTCGCAATGAACGACAGTCCGCCAATCGCCTTCTCATCCACACTGCCCTGGCTGTTGTAGATCAGCTTGGAACACAGCAGCGTCGCCAATGAGAAAATGCGCGCGTCGTACTGCTGCGAGGCCTCGAGGCCACCAAGGCCCTCCGTGTCCAGCATGAGCACCCAGATCTCTTCGCCGTTGCTGAGCGTGCGCTTGACCGGGCGGCCCCAGAGCCAGATGCCGCGCGTGCAGCGCTCGATCGTCGGGCCAACGCGGAAGCCGCTCTGGCGGTCCAGCAGCCAGTTGAGCATCGACGACTTGCCCGTGCGGTAGAGCCCTGCCATGGCCACGACGGCGACCTTGCCATCGATCTTGCGCAGCACATTCACGGCATCTTCGTTGACAACGAGCTGGTCTTCGTTCTCGCTGAACGTGATCAGCGGAATGGGCTCTTCGGGAAAGTCCTGCAGCGCCAGCTCCGTTGTGCTCTTGCGCGGACTCGAGGCACCGCGCTTGCCCATGCTCATGCGGCGCATCATGGACGCCATGGCTGTGTGTGTAACGGAGCGGAATAAGGCACTGCGGGCGTGGGGCGATGGAGAGAGGAAGGCGAATGTGCGATGATGGCCGATCGCTTTTCCGTTTTCGCCTCGTCGTACTGTAGCTCTTGGAGAAATCAGGATGGAACGGATGCAGGGTACACAGGTTACGTGGCGGATACCTTATTCGTGATAGGAGGTCAAGAGTTGTGGGTAAACACTACCATAACGAGCTGTTTTGACAAACGTCACTTCAATCACGCTTTCGTAAGTATGTATTTACGAAGGATCTAGGGTATTTGAAGGTAAATCATGGGTAACATGCCCGATTCAGTGTGGACTACATAAAATTGATGTGACCAACACTACTTCTCGGATGATTTCGTCCGCCGGTCCGGTTTTTGGATCTGACCATCATTCCGCACACCTCATTGGAGCTGCTCGAGTCTCGACAGGCAGACATCGCAGGACCGTGCGTCGACCGACCCCTTCACTGGGACAATCGAAGCGGCTGCCTTTCCTGCGTGTGCTTACCACAGCAGCGCAGCTCACCTCACCACCACAAGCGCAGCATCCTCCTACTCAACCATGCAAGCGCTGCGACGTGTGAGCGGCCTGCGCCGCGTGCTGGGAGCTGGCTATGGCGCCAACGCCGGCGGCCGAGTGGCGGCGCTGTCGACGTACGCTGGAGGTGTCAGTGGTCGAAGTGACGGCACCAGTCGCTCGCTGAGCAGCTTGAGCCAGTCGATCGACCTGCCGCCGTTGCCAACGCAGAGCGAGATCGACGCGACCATTGCGGCGGCCGAGGCGCGCGCTCAGAAGGAAGCGATGGCGAAGAAGGTGAGCCACATGCCAATTCGAGCTGTGCACCTCGCACGGAAGATGGACATCGTCGGGCTCTTCCAGAAGCTGTACACGGATCGGTTCAAGATCTCGCACTTCCTCCACAAGGACTCGATCGTGCTGCGACTCAGCGGCTCGCACGATCAAACGGGCCTTGTGACGGGCATCGTGCCACCGGTGATGCCGTCGACGGCTGGCGTGGAAGCTTCCGAGACGATGCTCAACCTTCCTGGCAACCTCTCCTCGCGTCGAGCGAAAGACAAGTGGGTCGTGTACTTCGACTACGGCGCGGTGGTGTTCTTCAACTGCGACCAGCACCTCTGCTCGACGCTGATCAAGCACGCAACGAAGTTCTGTCAGGACGCGTTTGAGATGCGCGGCCACGAGGAGGAGCTGTTGCTGATCGGAAACCCGGCGCTGGAGAAGTGGAGCGACCTCTCGGACAACAACATCAGCGTGCGTGAGATCGACCACAACAACATCCACGTCATTGCCGGCGTCATGGCCCAAACGGTTGCGCTTGAGCACTACGAACGCCAGATCGAAGCCATTCTCAGCGAGTTCGAGCGCCTCAACACGGCTGTGGAGCGCAAGGGTCCGCGCGGCGCGCTCTTCGGTCTCGGCCTCGGTGACAAGCAGACAGAACGCCAGCAGCACCAGAAGCTGTTCCAGATCGTTGCCACGAACAACACGCTGCTCATCGATCTCGTGAGCAAGCTGCGTGTGATCGACCGAAAGCGTCCTGGCGATGCGGCGTGGAGCTACACGCGGTATCACAACATGTGGGAGTCGCTGGTCCAAGACTTCGAGCTGAACGAGCGCTTCAACAACCTCAACTTCAAGCTCGAACTCATCCAGCACAACACCAAGGTAAGAAATAACCTTGGCAGAACTATTTAGATATGGACGACTGACTGACTCCGTTCCCGCCGTAGTTCTTCCTCGAAGTGCTTGGTACACACAAGGGCGAGCGTATGGAGTGGTACATCATCATCCTGATCACGGCTGAACTGCTTATCAGCATGTACGAACTCGCCATGAAGCTGCGGGAAGAGCACCAGCAGAAGCTGCTCGAAGAAGAAGCAGCGGCGGAGGCCGCGGCTGCGACCGCCCCTGCCGCCGCCCCGGCTGCCACTGCGGACTGATCCAAGCCCCCCATCACAACGTAGACTGTATCTCACCAACACAAAACAAGGCATCTTGGAAGCTCTATTCTTCGTCTTGAATGGATGTGACTACTTGCGGTTCGTCCACTGCGCGTGCTCGTGCGGGGCCTTGCGGTCCGTGAAGTCCGCTGCTGACTTCTTGCCGCCGCCCGTGACGTGGTTCCAGTACGCGTTGAACGACAAGTAGTCCTTGACAGTGAGATCCACTGGCTTGGTACGAAGCATCGCAGCCAGGAGACCACGCAGACGCTCCACGTGGATCGCCGTGAGCTGCGTCGCCGAGCTCGCCGACGACGACTTGGAGCGAGTGGCTGGACCGACGTCGTGCAGGTTCAAATCCTTGGCGTGCAGGTGCGTGACGCGCGCCGTGTGGTACGCGTACAGACACGTCCACATCAAGTGGGCCCATCCGCTGCCAGCCGTGTGGTTCGGACCGAAGTTCGTAAACTCGTAACGGAACGCGTACAGGTGGATCTTGAGCTCCGTCTTCTTGTTCAGCTTGAACGGGAGCTGCTCCAGGATCGGCAGGAAGCGAAGAACGGTCTTGCCGTTGCTACGCGCACCCTCGGGGAAGATGACGATCGGTCCGGCAGCACGCGCGATCACCTCCTCCAGCTTGCGAGACTATTCCACAAACATCAAGCGTCAGCCTCGTGCCCACATCGCACGGCTTCATATTCACAATTGGAAGCTCACCGCGCCACGAGATTCCAGAGTAGGCGCCGCGAAGCCTCGGTAGATGGCTTCGACCAGACCGCACGCGTGGACGAGTCCCTTCGAGGCCCCTTCCTCCGTCACGAAGCAGAACACCGGCGAGAAGCGACGCGCCAGGTAGAGGATCTCGAGGAAGCTCGTGTGGTTGCACACGATCAGATCGCCTGCAGCCACGCGCGTGCTCTTGTTGGACTGCTTTGCGCCTGGCGTCGTGAGGCCGAGGCGGCGCGTGTTCGCCTGCTCTTCCGTCACGAACGTGCCCAAGATCAACAGCAGCAGTGAGCAGAGGATCCACTCAGTCACGCGCTTGAGGAATCGACCCAGCAGCGGGATGAAGCCCTACATAGTTCCACCACGGCCACAAGAAGCATGCATAAGCGACAAAGTGGGGAGGACTCGAGGAATGTGAAATGCGTACCACGAGCGAGACGACAATGTTGGTGGCGACGAGCAGCACGCCGCCCACCGCGAGCAGCGGCAGGCGGATCACAAGCAGCGGCGCGCGCGCCAGCAGCTGCAGCGCACGCACAGCGACGTTGTCATGCAGACGCTGCTTGTGCGGCACGAACGGGTTGATGCCCGTCGTGAGGTCACTCCATCGGCTGTACTTTTCCATTCTCCCTCCCACAAGCCAATTGAGCTCATGGGTGTCCCTCTCGACCGCTTGATTTGCAGGACGAGATAGTGACATATACACCACTACTGTGACAGTATCCCGTCACTCTTATGCGATTTCAAGCGATAGTGACATTTCGCAACTTGTCGATTCTGAGTCAGTTGTCTCAAATTACGAATTGGAAATGGCGACGCACCGCAAATCGAATGCGCTGCTGGATGCAGTGGACGCGAAGAAGCCGGGGGGCAAAGGGAAGGCCGCAGCGCCGGAAGCTGGCACAGAGGTTGACTACGAAGAGTACCGCAAGCAGTTTGAGCCATTGGCGCCCTGGAAGCGCGACAATATCCCCGACTACGGGCCGCTCAAAGATGAAGTGCACCTGGGCATCTTCGTCGCAATCGGCGTCCTCGCGACGATCTTCTACGAGTACACAGAGTGCGTATCAATGTGCGCTACTCAAGCATCTACAGTCATGTACTGATGCGCTCTGGTTGTTGTTCTTATACGAGCAGTTACTTTGACCAAGTCGGCCGCTTGTTCGCATACGTGGCGATTTGGTTCCCACTGTGGTTCCGTCTGCTGACGCGCGTGTCGCCGCAGCTCACGGACGAAGAGCTCGAAGCGAAGGAGAAGCGCGCCTTCCAGAAGGAGCTCGAGCGCATTCAGAAAGAAGCCGAGGAGTTGGATGACTAAACGGCGCATTCGCCGCAATGTACATCAGCGTATCCTCGAGAAAGTACAGAAAGGCTTTTTGGTGTTGGGTATCACTGGGTTATGAAAGAATAGGAATGAGAGCACGCGAACTATCGAACAGGATCCATCCGCTGCAGACCCACGCCGATGCACGAGCAATGTCTATGCGCAACTACTAGCCTACTTACGGAACCAGCCGAAGAAGCCTCCGCCGGCGCCGCCCTGCTCCTTGGCGGCCGCCGCCGCGGCTTCGGCAGCCTTCTCTTCGTCCGTCTTCATTCGCTCCGAGATGTCTGGGAACTCAAGCTCGTTGAAAGCGATATCGAACAGGATTGGCTTGCATGGGACGGCCTGGAAGTCTGGTGGCAGACGCACGATCTCGTGCAGACCCTTCGCCGTGCCGCCGTTGAACTCATCCTGACGTTCGAGCAGCGACTTGCGACGTGGAGCCTTCTTCGCACCGTCCTGGATGTTGAGATTTTCAAGGTTCTTGCGCACAGAGTCCGCCTGCTTCGATGAGTGGAGGAAGCTTTGGGCGGTCGTGCGGCTCTGGGCACCGGCGAGCTCGACTCCGAGGTCCTTCATGAACTCTTGCAGCACGACATCCGTGGCGGCAGGGTGGATACTCAGCGTCTCCTCAGCCTCCACGAGGAAGCCAGACGCGTAGTGGAACAGCGACAGCGCCTCGGCAAACTTGCGCTGGTCAACGTACGACTGCGCGATCGTGGCCGCACGGATTGACTTGAACACCGCCTGGTAGGCGGTGTACTTGGCGACGACCAGCTTCTCGTACTCGCTGAGACCGGGGATTGCCAGGATGTCGTTGACGCTCTGCACGAGCATATCCAGGACGTGCGTGAGATCGCCAAGCTGACGCGTCTTGTTCTCACCAAAGCGCAGTTGCTTGTACAGAGCGATGACTCGCTCCACCTGTCGCGTGAGCTTGATGTAACGCACGTACTCCTCCAGAGTCTGGAGCGCCTCGATCTCCGTGTGCACCAACGCCACGCCACTCTTGGACTGCTGCTGGAGCTTTGCGGTCTCGTTCTTGATGAGCTGAAGCGCGTTATCGTACGAGCTGAGCAGCTCCAGGAAAGCAGCTTCTCGCTTCTTCTCATCCGACACTGGAACCTTCTCCAGCTTGGCTGTCACTTCTTCAGGACGCAACAACGCCAAGCCGATCTCCTGCGTAGGCACCGCAATCTGCTTCTGCTTCCACGAGATCGTCGCAAGCGACGCCACCTTCTGCTTACGCGCCTCGAGCAGCACGACGTCGATCTTGGACTGCAACAGCGCGTTGCTGGCACCTTCGCCCGTCGTGCTCCAGTCCACAGCCGACGCGTTGCCCTTGAGCTTGCCCTGCAGCGTCAATCGGTGCTCCGAGAATCGGATAAACGGCTCGAGTTCATCCACCGAGTTGCGGAACAGCTCCTTCTGCGACAGCGTGCCAACCTTGGCCAGATCCGAGTAAATGCGACGCGCCGTACCGAACTTCTCCAACGCGCGCTCGTGCTCCTCGCGGTGGAACGCCAGGTTGCCGACCATGTACGCGGCGTACGCCTCCGCCTCCAGACTCGTACGGCTACACCATGACATCCAATGAGGTTAGTCTCCAGCAGCGTACTTTCTCACCAGCTGCAGGCGTCTAAAATGGTAAGACGTACGCGTCAGCCTTCTGCGCGCAGATCTCGGCGAGGCGCTGGCTCCAGTCGGCGGCCTTGCGGAGACGGCCAGTGAGGTGGAACTTGATGCGCGAGTTGGCGTCGTCGCCGTGCTCCATCTTCTCGAGGTTGTCATCCTCCTTCAGCTGCATGGCGAAGCTCCACGCACGCTCGGCATTGTACAGAGGGATGTACAGCAGTCTAACCCAAGAGTATCCATCGTCCGTTAGACCCTTTGATCCAGCAGGGGTCTAAAAACCAAACTAATCAGAAGAGCAGGCTAGTTCCCCACGTACCGCACTTCGCTGGCCGTCTCGACGTCCACCTTCTTGTTAATGAAGGCCTTGCCCTTGCCGTGCGTGAACTTGGTGGACTTGCGGATGCGGCGCAGGCGACGCGCGCAGTACTGGCGGTAACGCTGGAAGTCGCGGTGGCGCAGGCCGTTCTGCAGCTGCGCGGCCTTGACCGTCTCCAGAACTACAGCAATCGTCATGTTAGCTCTACACTCGCTCGGATCCATCTAGAACATTCAGTTTGCAATCGTACTTGGGATGCTGTAGATCTCGGTGGCGGTGGCGTCCGCCATCGCGACGTCGCCGCTCTTGTCTTTGCCCATGTTGGCCGGCTCGTTCGTCGATTTGCTCCACACGGTCCAGACCCGATGAGGGAGCAGACCACCGTGGCGGCCCCAAAGCTAGGCTCAACTAGGCCAAATCACCTAAAATAGTGAAAGTGACTCTAGTTTTGGTATTTGAGGTGGTACACACTATTCACGACTGGTGAGCTGCCTGACCGTGGGTGCCAACCAGCAGAATTGAGCATTGGCAGCACCAAGCGGCATCCATGCAGAACTGCTACTTCCCCACGACGGCGGCTGCGCGCCCTGACAGTGATGGCATCGTGAAGCCACAACTGGACAAGGCTCTTCGTCTCGATCGTGTGCGTAAGACGCCGGATGACCTGCGGCCGACGTTCATGAAGCTCGGCGTCGTGAGCGGCGCCGCCGGCTCCGCCTACGTCGAGTTCCACCGCACGCGCGTGATCTGCTCCGTGTACGGACCGCGCAATGACACACGCAGCAACCGCGAGTTCAACCAGGAAGGCCAGCTCGTGTGCGACTTCAAGTTTGCGCCGTTTGCCGACGCCGACGGCCGTCGCGAGCGCGGTCAGGACGACGATGAACTGGAGCTGTCGTCCATTCTCGTGCAGGCGCTGTCGCCAGCAGTGATCCTGTCCAAGCTTCCCAAGTGCGTGGTCTCCATCTACGTCGTCGTGCTCGAGAGTGATGGTGGTGAACTGGCGGCTGCCATCAACTGCGCGTCGCTGGCGCTCGTCGACGCAGCGGTGGAGATGTACGACATCGTGACGGCTGCGAGTGCCGGCGTGGTCAACTCGCGGGTCGTCTTGGATCCATCACGAGAGGAAGAACGCCAGGGAGACGGCAACGTGCTGTTGTCGTTCATGCCGACTGTGGGGCGGATGACACACATGCTCCAGTCGGGTAAGTTGCAGCATGCCCAGCTCCAGGAGGCCGTGGACCTCTGTTCGGACGCCTGCACTGGCATCATGAAGACCATGCTCACAGCCGCGGTCACTCAAAGCATCACTAAGTAGAGATACACACTAGCAGGAGATACCATCGAATCTAAAACGACTATTCTATGTTTTTCAGGTGGGAGAATATGAATTGTGTAAGCAACCGCGTCGGTAACTGAGACTCTGCTGCCGAGGAACTTATTTAGCAACGCTAGATGTACGCAGCCGGAGCTGCCCTGCAGATCGGGTTAGCTCGCCTATGCGTGGACCTGCTTGCGGTTCTTGAGCAGGTTCTTCATGAAGAACTCACCAGCCTTGTAGCTCGAACGCACCATCGGACCACTCGCCACGTACAGGAAACCCATCTGCTCGGCGATCTTCTGCCACTCGGCAAACGCCTCAGGCGTCACGTACTCCTTCACGGGCATGTGCTTGGTACTAGGACGCAGGTACTGGCCAAACGTCACGACATCGACACCCGAGTTGCGCAGGTCCTTGAGCGTCTGGAGAATGTCTTCGTTGCGCTCGCCGACACCGAGCATGAGCGAGGTCTTGGTGACCATCGTCGGCACGCTGGCCTTGGCCTGTTCGAGCACGAACAGCGACTGCTTGTAGTTGGCACGGTAGTCACGCACACGACGCTGCAGTCGCTCCACCGTCTCCACATTGTGGGCAAACACATCGAGGCCCGACTTGGCGACCATGTCGATGAGGTCCTTGTCGCCCTGGAAGTCCGGCGTCAAACATTCGATGATGATCTCTGGAAGCTGCTCTCGCAGCAGGCGCACGGTCTTAGCGAAGTGCTCGGCACCGTAGTCGGCGTAGTCATCACGATCCACACTCGTGAACACGATGTAGTCGAGTCCCCACTGGGCGATGGCCTTGGCCACCTTGCTCGGCTCCTCTGGGTCCAGCGGCGCCGGCTTCTTGCTGGTCTTGATCGCACAGAAACTGCAGCCACGCGTACATGTGTCGCCCATGAGCATGATCGTCGCCGTGGCGATGCCGTCCTTGCCGCCGCCCCAGCACTCACCAATGTTCGGGCACTTGGCTTCCTCACACACCGTCGCGAGGCCGAGGCCGCGCACCGTCTGCTTGAGGCGCTCGTAGTTGGCGCCCTGCGTGGGCTGCGCCTTGAGCCAGCTCGGCTTGCGGTTGGAGGCATTAGGCTTGCGCGACGGCTTGACCGCGGACTCGCCGGCCTCTTCGCCGAAGGTCAGGTCCTTGACCGTGATCGCTAGATCCGTGAACGCTGGGCCCTGCTGGGCCTCCGAGGCCAGGCGCTCGCGCAGCTCCGCGAGACGCGAGCCACGCTCGCTCTTGGTCACGCGCACCTGCGGCGCCGCCACGCTGCTCAGTGCGCGCGTCGCCAGGGGCGCTTTGGCCGCACAGCCACACACGGTACGCTGCAGGACGCTCATGAGACCGTCGGGTTCTGTTGTGGTTGCTTCGTCTCTTCCAGTCGACGGTCGACGTCACACTGGCGATGCCCGGCGATGGGGAAGACGAGCGAAGCACCACAACCCCATTTGAACCTGAACACACAAGGTTTATTGGGATGAGGGTGTCGCATTGGCTGAAATCCTGGACTCATCCAGTTGAACTTGTTTTTAGCCAATCATATTGTTATGTTAGTGTTGATTGGATGTAATTATTCAAATTGGACCACCCGAATCTGTGTCTCGAGTACTAGGCTAATGAATGAACTAAGCTGATCGCATTGCTGCAGCTGGATGAGATGGCCTCACCGTCCATCTAGAAGCGCGACACATCGCGGCCGACGACCAGCGCCTTGAGCCAATCGAGCGGCACCTGCATGCGCAAGCGCCAGCTTCCCAGCTTGGTCAGGTACGCGCTGCGCCACAGGAACCACGCCTTCCAGCCGTACAGCTTCGCCAACACGGAGCGGTCGTCCGTTGGCTTCTTGACTTCGAACAGCGCTTCGTACGAGCCAAGATATGCGGCCATACCCTTGTTGTGGAAGCGGTACGGAAGCGCTGGATCACGCAGCTGTCCTCGAAGCACAGCGGTCAAGTAGTTGGCCTGTGTCTCCGCCTTCTGGGCCGTCGCTGGGAGCATATAGTTCTCGATCTCGGCACAGTCTCCGATGGAGAAGACGTTTGACTTGAGCGGCATGCTACTCGGTGCCTTGGACTCGACCTCTGGCACGCCCAGGACTTGGCAGTACTCGTTCGTGAGGATATTTCCACGCTTGCTCTTGGCAAACGGAAGCGACTTGGTGAGGGCGTTGGGGCCGACGCCGGCGGTCCACACGACCATACCACACGGGATCGTCTCGCCGTCCTGCAGAGTCACGCTGTCTTTTTCGACCTTGGCGCAGTTCTTCTTGACGATCTTCATGTTTTTGCGGGACGTGATCTTTCCCAGCGCGAACTGGCGCAAGTACGCATCGAAGCCCGTGAGGATGTCGCCCGAATCCAACAGAGTCACGCACAAGTACTTGGACGTCTGTGGGTAGATGTGGACAAGATCTTGCTGGAGGAAGTCGTACAGCTCGGCGCAGAACTCGATGCCCGTGGGGCCACCACCAACCACCACAAAGTGGAGCAAACGGCGCTTCTCCTCCGACGAGACACCAGGCTGCGTCGCGAGCTCGAAGTTCTCCAAGATGCGGTTGCGAATCGCTCGCGCATGGTGCAGTTCCTTGAGGAAGAAGGCGTGCTCTTCGACACCCGGGAGGCCAAACGTCATCGGCTGCGCCCCGCAAGCCAGCACGAGCGTGTCATACTTGACCGGGTACTCCTTCGCGTTCATCTCACTGGTGACGTGAACGACCTTGTTCTGAGCATCAATGGCCTTGACCGAGGCGACGTGGAAGTCATTCTCGTGGCGGAACTCACTATCACGCAGAGGCTCGACGATCGACCGGAACTCGAGCGTGCCGACGGTCGTACTAGCCAACAGTGGCGTGTACAGGAAGTGCTGCAATCAAGGATTCCTCCCATTAGCATCAGTCACACGCATACATCAGTTATACGATAGGCATAAACTCACGTTGCGCTTGGAGATGACAACAACGTCGACGGGCTTGCCCACGACGGCTTCGATATCTTCGCGATGCTTCTTGCACTGCGTCAGCATTTGGTACCCCGCCCAGCCCGTACCGACGATCACGACCTGGTAGTTAGACGAGTGGTCTACAGACTCGCCGTCCGTGCCGATGGCCGCTAGCGCTGCGCCATTCGTTGCCGCTTTGTCCTTCACGGCGTCGAGCTTCAGCGCCTCGGAGGTCGTCGTGACCGACAGGAAGCGGCGGCCGGCGGCGAAGGAGGAGAGCGGCGTGCGCACACGCAGGCTCTGGGCGGACGCGCGCAGCAGCATGTCAAAGAGGAGGGAGTACGTAGCGGATTGCGCTGTTTGGAATGTGGGGTGCTCGCGATCTGAAGTTGGGGCTCTTCGGCTGCGGCTGGGATTCCCAGCCTGGGAAGCACGCGCCACTTCACGGTATGCGAAGAGCTACGAGAGTGGTGGTCTCTACCTGCACTCTGTGTTAAAGCGGGTAATCGGATTCGAATCAGGAGCTGTTGGTAATCCGAATTTGTGGCCATATTGGACCAATCAGATGTCCCAGTTGCTGTCTGAGTATGTTTATGGGTATGAACACACAGGTTTGGAGACAAGCTGATTTTTAGGAGACAGGCTTGTTGTCGCAAGGATCCGTCCGTGTCTCTCCTGATCACCCGCGTCTGCACAGGAATCGATCTATGGGAGAGACTCATCGGCACAGCGTCGACACTTGGCATGCGGAAATTGAATTGAACGGCAAGGTCGTTCTCTAGAATCCAGTCGGCTAAGCTCCTCGTCAGTGCGAGATTTACGCGTATTGAAGTCTGCAGTGTGGATACCGTTGCAGCGCACGCCAACAAGTGGAAGCCCCTGGATATTATCAGAGACAATGACTCGAGTCGACAGAGCAGCTCCTCGAAGATCTTTCTCAGTGGCGGGTCTACCCCTGATCATTGCCCTGCTGGCGTCGCGTCGATGTTCGTACCAATACCAGCAACTCTGCAGTTCGCGCTCCAAGCGATTTCAGCTCACGACAAGGAAAACTCACGGGAGTAGTCGGGGTCCACCGCTGCATCAAGTCGGGGGTTTATACTACTTGGAGTTGACAGGTGCCGTGCTGGCCTTAAGAATCATTAAGCCTGGCTTGCGGCTCGTACTGTGCAATGATCACACACGAAACTGTGGGCACGGATGCAACAAGAAGAGCGACGGGTGGACGCTGGGTTTAGCACCAGATACAGTAAACACACTAGGGGCGGCGGGCGGGGGGGGGGGGGGGGGGGGGGGCGGGGGGGGGGGGGGGCGGGGGGGGGGGGGGGGGGGGGGGG
>JAADXN010000497.1:0-21943 GCA_023337875.1 Pythium apleroticum | reverse complement strand
CGGCGTTGTGTACGCCAAGCCGCTGGCCGTGAAGCACACGGAGAACCCGACGGATGAGGAGGTCCAGGCCGTCCACGCGCAGTACATGGCGGAAGTGGAGCGTCTGTTCAACCAGTACAAGAAGAGCTTCGGCTACGACGACGATGAGACTCTCGTGATCAACTAGACCACACGTTTAGATAGGGTGGAAAGCTTTTGAAAGACGTCAATGCACATTTTGTTCCTCCAGGCAGCCTCGTCACCAGTGTCTGGCACGCAGAACTCGAATTAGCACCGTCGATTAGCTTAGTTTGCCCAATGCCAATTAGTCTTCGGACCCACACGGAACATTCACCGCCCAATAGAGCAGCTCCCACGAAAATGGTATGTCGCCACGCGTGACTCTTTATCGCCTCTGCTCGGAATCCATTGGCGCTCACGCTGCGCGTCTCCGTTAGTCTGTCACTCTCCACACGACGCTTGGCGAGATCAAGCTGGAAGTCTTCTGCGATACTGCGCCGAAGACCGCCGAGGTGGGTCATTTTGACTGGTCGCTAGGATGAATGCACGGAGATTGACCGTGTCTCTGGTGTTGTTGTGCAGAACTTTCTCGCGCTGTGCGCATGCGGAGCCTATGACGGCACCAAGTTCCATCGGTGCGGGGCGGACCTGCAGGCTTCGTCTTTGCTGGTTTGTTTCAATAGGCTCACTCGCTTTTGCATGGCAGCAACATCCGCGGGTTCATGACGCAGGGCGGCGACCCCACTGGCACGGGCAAGGGCGGCGAGAGCATTTGGGGCGGCAAGATGGACGACGAGTTCCACCCGCAGAACCGCCACAACTGTCGCGGCATCGTGTCCATGGCCAACAACGGACCCAACACCAACCGCCAGCAGTTCTTCATCACGTTCGCCAAGCAGCCGCACCTCAACAACGTCTACACCGTGTTTGCCAAGTGCGTTTGCCTCTGGGTATTCCGCTCGGTGTGAGTGACGCTAACAAGTTATCGTCCGCTTTGTATACAGGGTGATTGACGGCATGAGCACGCTGGACGCGATTGAAAAGGCGCCTGTCGACGCGAAGAACCGACCGCTCAAGGACATTGTGATTGAGCGCGTGACCATCCACGCCAACCCGATCGCAGAATCGTAATCCAACGCCTGAACTTTGCGTGAATTGTCTTGATGACCTGTATGTACGAGTATCGCATTCGCTGTATACATGCATTGGGTGTTGCAAGCTGGAGTGGTGTGGTAGAAATTTTGTTTGGTGGAGACCACTGTGGTGGTGGCTCTTATAGGATTAAACGAAGCGTGACACCAGTAACGTGACGTCGTCGGGCTTCAGGGATCGAATCTGCGCCATGCGGTGGAGCTGCACGAGCGAGTAGTGCGGCCGGCGCTGGGCCTTCAGGACGAGCACTTGGCGGTCGATGACGCTCTTGCCGTCGTGAAGATCCAGCAGGATCTTGGAGTCCCGCACGTGGCGCTGGAAGTTTTTGTCCGCTAACACGTGAGGCGGCGCGATCTTTTTCTGACGAAGCACGCGTCGACGATACTCGTAGGCGGCGGCGGTCGCGAACGGGTAGAAACGCTTTCTGCTGCGAGGCGGCTCGGTCTCGGGAGGCGGTGGCGACGCCAACATCGTCGGAGCAGCGTTCGGGTGGCCTTCGTCGTCTTTCATCGTGGTCGAGTCCAGGCGTTCTCGTAGCGTGTCGGTCGGACAAGCCTCGGGCGACGTGCTGAGGCTCAGCTCTTCCAGCGGATGCTCCGAGGAAGCTTCGGCCTCTGGCTCGGTTGGTGGCGAAGTCGACAAGAGATTTCCCTCAGGAACTGCTTTCTCGGCACTTGGTGGAGCTGAGGCCTCTAATGCGGCGGCTCCTTCCAACGTGGACTGCGAGACGAGCCCCTCGCAAATCTGCTGCAGCGTGGACGAGTCATTCTCCAACTCCTCCAGCGCTGCCAGCACGTCGTCTTTGTAGAGGTTATCGGTGATGCCGTCGGAAAACGTGAGGCACACGTCACCTTGCGCGAGCTCAAAGCTCTCGACGAGGTAGTCATTTTGCTCGAGCGGGTGGGAGAGATTCACGACGCACGGGACGTTGAACTCGCGCACTGTGCACGTGGACTCGAAGACGATCTCGCCTTGCCGCACGACGAGACACTTGGAGTCGCCCAGTGTGAAGCTGAGCAACTTGGAGTTCCACCGGTCAAAGTACGCTACGCAAAGCGTGGTCGCAATGCGAGACTCTCGGTGCTTGGCACAGAGTGTGCGAGTGGCGCGGATGGCCTCACACACCGTGTGCTCGAATGCAGCAGCGTCGATGGACTCCTTGTTCCGGTTCGTGGCATCTTCGAGAGCTTGCTCTACCGACCGGACTAATGCCTTGGAGATGACATCCGATCCGACGCGGTCCGCTGGGATCGTGTCAGGTGCCTGCCCAGCGAATGGCGCTGAGATTCCGTCCGCGACGACGTGGTAGTACGACGAGATGGAGCCAGCGTCTTCCCCGTGGAGCGAGTAGCTGGACGACACGTATTGCACGTGGCCTTCGTTCCACGGCAGCAGACCCGTCGACCCGACGGATCCACGTCGCAGGTTCGGCTGCCGAGGACGGCGCAGCGCCTTGAGCGTCGACGGCACTTGCGGTAGCTTGCTCGAGATCTTCCAGGAGCTTATGGTCGCGCTGTAGCTGCGTGTGCGGCTCGGCGGCTGCGCCATGGGGTCCTCCGTCATCGAGTTGGCGTCGCCCTCGCTTGATTCCGTGGCTGCGTCGCCGTCGCGGTCGCCCGTGCTGCCGTTGCTGCTATTGCTGGACGTGCGCACGAACCGCGTGACGTTCGAGAACGCACTGGAGACCACTCGCCGCGCAGCCGACGCCGAGGAGCTCGCGCCGCGGTAGAGCCCGCGGTCGCTGACCGAGAAGGCGCGGCGCTTGGGCGCCGGCGGCATGTTGGACAGCGAGTCGCGCATGAGCGACGGCTCCAGCGAGCTGCGCATCGGGTGCACGGCCTCGGCGTGTGGCACGTCGTGCGTGGACATGGCTGCTGGGCGGTGGCTGGCAATGCGTCCGCACAGAGACGGAGTGCGTGGGAGTGAGTGAGAGATTCGAGAGTGGCGCAAATGCCGCGCCCGCGATGTTGAGGTGGATGTTGAGCTGGGAGCAGCTCAGCGACTGTCGCTGTCCACGCCGCAAGTGCAATAATGGTCTCAGACTCAGAAGAGCACGACTCATGTTCCCTCTTCTTTTGCCGGTTGAGTGGGAGCCAGCCACTTGAGCTGGTGGACGGTGGAGAGAGACACAGTAGACACCGTTTTTTGTCAATTTGTTGGTTATCATCCATGTGTGATTTGGAACGTTCCATAAAAAGTGTATTCAAATGACTCAAAATTGACTGTCAAAACACGGTGTGTTGATGGAAGAATGTGGTAATTAAGGTGAAAGTGAGTGGTGCCGCCGAACTGATGGCTACAAAAGCTCTCCAGATGGGTGGCTCTTCGTTGCGTCTTGGCTTGCGGCTGTGCTCTGGAACCAATTGGAAGAACACAGAACACGCACATTGCGGACCAACCGACACCAATGGAGAAAACTATGTCGCCGCACTCGCACCTGAAGCTGCTGCTCAGATCGGTGAGCCGCTTTACCGTAGGGGCGGATTACCGTAATTGGACCCAAGTGGCTTCTCCATTGTCCTTTTCGCGCTTTCCTCAGACCAGATCCCAACGGACCTATCCATGCTGAGGAAACTTCCAGTGACTGCTTCCTCAGGAAGCAGTCACTCTTCCCGCCACGTTTGCTCAAGCACAACTTCTTGTGGTCCCTCTGCCCGGCTGTGCTCTGCGTTTCTCAACACTCGTTGGTCATGGGCCGGTACCCGTACCGTTTGTACTGCCATGATATATTACTTATTGAAGGTTTATTAAATGACACAAATGCTCAACCCTACACTTACTATTACCAAGCGTGGTGCCAAACATATGCGATAGAAGGTCATCAGAAGTGATCCGGTGCTTAGAGGTGCTACAAACTGTAACTGTACAGAACCTGAGCTCGCCAGCTTCTTCGGGATTGCATTTAGCGTATTTACCGCTAAAGTGCTAAAATGAGTCATTTTAGTAAAATGACCAACTTCAGAATCAGAATAACGTAAATATCCTGTATCAGTAGTCAAGCTTCTCAAGTAAACAAATATACTATATTAGTGGCGACTCGGACTTGGCTACGCATTCAACGTGGAAACAGCTGGGACGCGGAGATCCGCATCACGAGAAGCGCGAGAACACGCGGATTGCGGCAGCGGCAGTTGCGCATTTGCCTCCCTCCCTACGGACGAAGAGCGCCAGAATGGACCACCACCACAGCCACGATCATGGCCACAGCCACAGCCACGACCACCACCACGACCATGGCCACGACCACTCGCATGCCCACGAGCACAACCACGGGCATGACCACGGGCATGACCATGAGCACGGCCACGCGCACGAGCACCCTGCGTACGTGTTCGACGGCGACGAGGTCGTGCGCCGCTTCACGCTGAGCAAGGGGCGCGCGCCGACCGCTGACGAAGAGCTGCAGCTGCGCGAGCACGGCCACACGCACGAACACTTTGAGCACGCCGGCCACTTCGACGAGCGCGAGCCGCCTCTCTCCAACGGCCGCGACTACCGCGCGCGTGCTTTCACTGTGGGCATCGGAGGCCCAGTGGGCAGCGGCAAGACTGCCTTGATGCTCGCGCTGTGTCGCGCGCTGCAGCACAAGTACAGCCTCGCGGCCGTGACCAATGACATCTTCACGCGCGAGGACGGCGAGTTCTTGGTGCGCCACCAGGCGCTTCCAGAAGAGCGGATTCGTGCGATTGAGACGGGCGGCTGCCCGCATGCGGCGATTCGAGAGGATATTTCGGCCAATTTGCAGGCTTGTGAGGATCTCACGGACGAGTTTGACGCCCAGTTGCTGCTGGTCGAGTCCGGCGGAGGTACGATTCGCTGCGAGTGATCTTGAGCTCTTCTCATTATGCGGCCACTGATGCGATATTGGCGATTCTAGACAACCTGGCTGCAAACTTCAGCCGTGAGCTGGCTGATTACATCATTTACGTGATTGATGTCGCTGGCGGTGACAAGGTGCCTCGTAAGGGAGGTCCAGGCATCACGCAGGCCGATCTGCTGGTGATCAACAAGATCGATTTGGCTCCGCACGTGCACGCGGACCTGAGCGTCATGGACCGCGACGCCAAGAAGATGCGCGGCTCGGGCCCGACGGTGTTCAGCCAGATCAATGCCGGAAAGGGCGTCGACGACATCGTCGCGCACATCGTGCGTGCGTACGAGACCAAGTGAGGAGGCAGCCAAGGCGAGTGACAGGCGACTGACGACCGCCCATGTGTGCGTGTAACAATCCATCCAGACTAAAGCAGCCCAAGCGCAGCCCAGTGGCTCGTGCCAATCAATATCTTTGATGTGAGACGCCCTTTCACGGTCTCAGTTATTTTTGCATTTCCACCCAGGATGGAGTCGGGCTGTCGCATCAGATTCTGGCCTTCTCGAGCTGAACTGAGCCACAGCGCGATCTTGGGATCTTCGCTTGGGTGGCTATTTATTACGGGATCGCGGCGTGTGATGCTGACGCGACGCGATGCTGACGTCTCCGGCGGCTCGTTGCTGGGATCGTGCGGGAGAAGAGTGAGGAATTTTCACGATATCTTGAGTGCTGGCCGGCGACCTGTCAATCAGTCAGTCAGACTTTGGCTCCGAACACGGTTCGTTGCGACCGTCGAAACGACGTAGTAAAGTGTGTCGTCCGTATGACCAAGTCGACTGAAGTCGTTGGCGTGGCGGCAGTGGAGAAGCGTGTGAAGGCGCAGGTGCACGAGATCAGTGCGATTGCAGCTCTGCTTCGGGACTTCTCGCAGGCCCACGACAAGTATGCGCAAGACTACGGCAAGCTGCCCCTCGTGGCTCCGCAAAATGGAGAAAGCATCCCTCCGCTTCAGCGGGTCGTGCAGACACTTGAAAGGATGTTGGCAGCGATGAGTCTGGCGCACACGTCCATGGCAAGCGAGCTGGCGTCGACTGTGTTTATGCCCCTGGAAGCATTCGAACGTCAGCAGCGACACCAGACGAAGCAGCTCATGACGGAGATCGAAGACGCTCTGCAGACTGAAAAGCATCTCCACAACGCTATGAAGAGCGGCTTGCGCAAGGGCCGGTCGCGGCTATCGAAGCAGCAGAGCAGTGTGACGCCGATTGAAGACAACAACCAAGAGCCAGAGGAGTCTCAGAATGAAGATTCCATCAAAGAAGAGCCCGAGCGGTGGGTCACACGGCTCCGTGAGCTCAAGGAGAAACGTGACCGCGAACGAGCGATCGTCCAGCAGCGACTGGAAGAGCTGGATCTCACAAACGAGCAACAAGAGGCAGTGATCGATGGCCAGCTGAAGCGATGCTTCGAGGTTCTGGCTCGCCACACGGCCCAGATCGTGAGTGAAGCGACTGCGTTGATGGCACCAGTCGCATCTCCTGCTGCCATAGAGACCAGCGCAGATATCAAGGATGTGCTGCTTACGTTTGATCTTCATGTCGAAGTCGTGAGCTGGATGATTGCTCTGTTTGCCCAGGTGCTTCCAGCAGAAGATGCCGTCGCCAAGCGGCTGCAGACACTGGCGAAAGCCCACACGTTGACTACGATCACAACGTTGTTTCCTCCTGCGACGGCGACATCTCTCGAGTCTTCCACGCTGTGGGGGTTTGTGCAGACTCATCGGCAGCTCACGTCGAATCTTTCCGATCCCATCGGCCGGACACTGCGGTTTTCAAAGCAAAAGCAGGAAACCATCCGCAAGGAGCTGCTCGAGTCGGTAGAGGAGACAGCGAAGCTGGTCCAGGCCTCCCGTACAAAGGTTCGAGAGAAGGAGATCAAGTTGGTGCAGTACGTTCAGCAACAGCTCTCTCAACAGCAACAGCCGCCGCAACAACTCTTGGGAGCTACAGGAGCAGAAGCCATGATGGGGGCAAGCGTGAGCTCGTTTGGACTGCGAAGTGCCGTGGCCGCGTGGACCAAGCAACTGCAGAGTCCGAAGAAGCCGCTGTTCAAGGCCAAAAGCCTCCTCAGCGTCGATACCAACAGATCTCCGCAGGAAACCAGCCCTGTGTCGATGTTGTCGCCGCCTGGGACGCCCAAGTCACCGGAGCTGATGGCATTGGAGAAAGAGTTGTCCGACGCCAAGACTTATTTGGAGACCATGGAGAGAAACGAAACCCAACAGCGCAGTGAGATGATCCGGACGCTCCAGAACACGGCGATGATCGGCGTCAAGACCATGGAACTGATGGTGCAAGACCACTTGAAGAACGTCGTCAAGGCCATGACGATCGCGACCACCACAGTCGCCAAGTGCACCGATCAGAGAGATGCAGCCGAGTCCGCGAACACAACCAAGTACGGCAGCCTGGTCCTATTCGACGATGATGACTGCTCCACCAGCAGCGACTGGGTCAAGCTCGTCGGTGGTGACGCAGAGGAAAAGGCACCTGCGCCGGAACAAAACTCGAGTGAGACGGAGACGGAGGGCGTGGACGAAGCGGAAGAGAACAACGACGGCCTCCCAGTTGTGACGGAATCCCTTCCTTGTACGGGAAACTGTTCGGGGTCCGCAATCATTTTGACCTGCCCTACAGGTACGTGTGGACCTTCGCCGATGACTGCTTTTCTTCAGCGAGTGGTCCAGTACATGCAGAAGGCGCTGCCCGTGATCTCCCGAAGCCTGGTCGCGATCCAGAAGAGTGTCGAGCGATCGCCGGACCACTGGCGGCTTGCAGCGACGCTGCTGGTGATCCTAAGCGTCATCCACGTCGCTCTTCGTGTTGCTCGTCTGCAGGCCGAATACCACGCGCTCATGGTGATGCAGATGGATAGCACACAAAACCTGCAAGAGCTATTGAAGCTCATGGCAGTGACTGCCCAATAAATTAATAAAATGAACTCCTTCCTCCTGTAGACTCAGCGTTGCTTCAATAATCTCTGCGCGCGCGCCGTGACACGATTTTGTGTTGTCTTGCCTCTGGCTGGAGTTACTGCAACCGCTTTGTGCTGTGAGTTCTGCTCTTGCTTGCGTTTCTTCAACAGGTGCAACTTGGAGGCCGTGGCATCGCCAAAGAACTGGAAACTACTCTCTTCCTCTCGGCGCCCTCGCTTCTTCCCACCGACGGCGGCCTTTTCCTTTCTCTTCCCGTGGATTCCTTGATATATCGTAGCTTTGGCGTGCGCCACGTCCTCTTTATCCGCATCCAGCAGCGTGATCCCCAGTCCGAGGGCCTCCGCACGGCTCGCGTTTTGCTGTAAATGCTTCTTTTTCTGTCGGAACGCCGCTCGCAGCGACGCATTACTGCCGTAATCGTCTTTGAACTGCTTCTCCTGGAGCTGCTGGACAGCCTCCAGCCCTCGCGCGCGTTCTTGGGCTCTCATCTTGTCACTGAGTTCGTGCTGGAGCTTGAAAAACGGGTCAGTGGCTGCCTGGATCCCCACGTTTGGATCGTTCAACCGCTCGTTCCCCAGCTCTTCTTCGGCGTCCTGCAATCCGTCGTCGTCTTCGGGCTTTGCCTGCTTCTTGAGCCCACTCACGAGCTTGTACCCGCGGTGTTCCGGGTCCGTCGCGATCACCATCTCGCCCGCACACTGCGCGCATTTGAGCCGGAACTCGTACAGAATCGTCGTGAAGTACATGCCGACCTTCTTCTTCTTGGCGTTGAACCGCACGCCGCGACCGATGTGGCTGTTGCAGTGGAGACACCACACATTGAACGGCATCTCAAACCGCACGACCAAGACGCCGTCCGTCGCGAGGTCTTTAGCGCGCTTCCCGAGCGCGTGGGAGCCGTGGAATTGGTTCAGAGATCCATTCTCCGGACGCCAGTCCTTCGGGTAATAGAAGTTGTCGGCGCGGGCCGCTGCGAGGCTCGACATACTCGCTCAGACGTCGGCGACAATGTCGCTAAGGCTGCTTGGTGATGTGGGTGTCCATTCACACGAGGAGTTTCCGAGCCGGGTTACGCCTCTTTGTCTAATTTATGATACATGTTGTTATACAATAGTAGTAATTTGGTCTAGAACCATAGTATTCGGAAGTTGTCTTGGATTCAATGACTACCTGGTAGCCACTGGGATAGAGCAGTCGTGGCTACCGGGAAGTCATTCGAAGGGCCTGCGGTGCATTCCTCGGAAAGAACCCTGCGCAAAGCACGCGAGACATCAATTGGGTGTCGCGGCGGCGGTGGTTGTGTGCGGCTGAATCGGCAGCTACGAGCAAGGGACGCGCGAGACGAGCTGCGAGATCTGTAGTTCATTGTATCTGTGTGCTGCCCGCGGTGGTTGCAATCGAAAAGCCTTCGAAATGACGCGACGCGGCAGCCGCACGACGACGACTCACGTCCAGCGGACGCCCACGACGGTCACGCCCACGAGTGCCACGATGCCGCTGTATTCGGACCCGGAGAAGGAGCGAGACTTCCTCCTGCGCCGCCACCAGATGCTGCGCCGCGCGGCGGGCTTCATGCTCGCCAAGAAGTATCGGTACGGACCATTGTCTCGGCGTTTTCCCCATGGGTAACCATCTAACGGCGGTTGTTCCGGCGGTTGACTATCAGAACATCATGGTACGCCGGCCCAAGCGCTCCACATACAGAGTCGCTGTTCTCCAAGACGCTGCGTATGAACGCTGCGCCGTCGCGCAGTGTGACTGGTGCGAAGCTCCGAGACAAGGAGCTCAGTCGGCCGCCATCCACGTCGCTGGGGCTTTTGAGTACGAGTATCACGAGCGGCAATAGCAAATCGAGGGGCTACACACGAGAGGAGCTGCTCAACTTCTGGAAGGATCTGCCGCCGATGGCCAAGCGCGCGTTGCTGCGGATCCGTCGAGACTCGTATCTGGCGGCGCTGGACGAGTATCTGGTGCGCCAGAACTTGTGCTGTGAGTGCCACGACAACGTGATCGCTGAGTGGGAAGACCTGGAGCGTCGGCGGTCTGGTAGCCGCTCGCTGCAGGACGTGTTCAGCGTGTTTCCACCGTTTCTCGACGACGAAGATGATGACGACGACGAGGACGACGACGAGGATGACGAAGACGACGAAGAAGATGAGGAAGAAGAAGACGAGGAAGACGACGACGACGACGACGACGAGGAAGGCGATGAATGCGAAGGTGAGGATGGCGATGGAGACATCGAGAGTGACCGCTGTCGCCACCGCCATCACGGCCACAACCACCACCACCACGACGGATACGACGACGATCTGCTGGACGGCGACGACGAACTGATAGACGATGACGACGAAGAAGTCGTGTTCAAGTACGAGTTAGAGGCAGAGGAGTTTCGACGCGCGGCCGGTGCACTGGGCAACAGCAGCAGGGACGCGCGAGACGGAGGCTTGCTGTCGGACGAGTACCTGGCGGCGCTCGAAGTCGGCAAGCGCCAGGAAGACGAGTTGCTGCGGCTGATCCAGAAAGAGGAGCGGTATATTATTATTCGAGAGGACCACTCCGAGTTCATCATGGATCTGATCCGCTGTGGCGAGCAGTTCAGCAGCTACGTGGCGGCGTTGCGGCCTGCGCCTTCGTATGATGGATTTGAGGACGAGGACTACGATGACGCCGAGTGTCCCGGTGCCAACACAGCTCACCTCGCGCAGGAGTATCTGCTCGAAGTACTGGCGATCAAGTTTCGCGAACAGGTATCTGTCGCTGTGACCTGGTCTAGAAATTGGAAGGATAAGGGACTGACTGCGATGGTTTGGTTGAATAGCTGGAGAGCGCGTACCAAGCGGCGTTGCAACACTCGCTGGCCGTCCAAGCCGAGCTGCTGCGCGAAGAGATCGCTGAGCTGCAGCGGGACCAGAAACAGCAGCAACAGGCAGCCACAACGTCCACGAAGAGCAAAAAGAAGAAGGACAAGAAGAAGAAGAAGAAGAAAACGGCAGACACCAAGCCTACAAGCAGCGGGGGCGGCAATAACCAGTCTACGAACGGAGGCCGAGCGAAGGCGTCTTCAACGCTATCCACGGACAACCAAACGGACTCGTCCACACCCGAGACGAGTCCTTCGAAGTCTGAAGTGGCCGCAAACCGTCGGGGCCGATCGGTGTCGGCTCCGACCACCGCCACGAAGAAGGCGCGATCGAACCAACTGGAGGAAAGCCACGGTAATAACCAGGAGGAAGACGACGACCACTACGACGAAGACGACAGCGACGACGACGCGGGCTTCAACGACGTTGAGGCCGTGGACCGCGAGGTCGAAGCGTTTCGCTTGCTGCTGGAGAAGATCAACTCGCAGCACAAGCAGTCCAAGTCCAAGCCGAAGCTCGTGCTTCCGCCTGGTGCATTCAGTATGCTGACGTGAACGTGGATGGCGACCGTGTCCTCGAGCCACCACACATTCGTACACACACATATAAAGGGAGAGAAACATGAATGACATGCAGCCATCGGACCGCTTTGCCACCACAATGGCCTGGATACTTCACTATTTTGACCAATCAAAATGTAGCTATGGCTATTTTGACCAATCAAAGGCGGGCAGAGTGAACAACTCACCATTTGCAAAGCCATCGGCGAAAATGGACGAAACGTGGCAGCACATCGCGCAGCAAATACGCGAGTTGCCTGCGTATATCGCGCTGTTGCGCAACCATGAGGTGCTATACTTGAAGGAATCGCTTCTCTTCTTTCCATCCATGCGTCTCACGCTGTGTAAGTCTTCGTGTACGACCCACAATACAGCTCGCAACGCGAATCGTTTCAGCGTTGGACTCTCACACACAGGGCTCCAACGACCACGCAAATGCCCAAGATACTGCAGCCATCATCAACCTGCGTAAGCGTATTCATAGTGTGTGCCGTTGCCCGTAAACAGCTCGTCTAATGCCGCTTGCCACGCGCGCAGTGCTGCAGATGATCGAGAGCAAGTGGTCGTTTGGCGCCGTGTCCCCCGACCACCAGCGTTTGCTGGACTACGCGCACGACTGGGCGAGTGAGACGCTGCTGGCACTCGTGGCTCCTAGTGATGACCACCAGTCGACTACATCCACATCATCAGAAGCTCTGGAACTCATGGGACGCGAGCTGTTCGTCTACCGCACCGAGACCGAGAGCGACCGGCTTCGGGAGATTGAGCGAAGTATCGAAGACGTGCTCGCGAGTTCGGGGGCTAATTTAGCCGCAAGCGACATCGTCGACGTGCTTGAGGCGTGCGCCGACCACATTCACGATGATCAGCGCTTCGTGGACGTGGTAGAATCCGTTATGATGACGAAGTCCGGACGATCGCGAGATCTCTCGGCGATGGGGGCGAGCTTCAAAGCGAGAATATTGAACACTGAAAGAGGTGGGAGACGTTTGCTCGACTCGCTTTCCTTCCAGACCCGATTGCGTGTGTGGGAGAGCGATCTCGAGCTGTGGACTGAGCAGGTGAGATATCTGCGCTTGCGTGACGGTGGATATCGAGCGAAGAGTACTCATTGTGTGTTTGTTTGAAATGACCGAGTAGCTCGACCAGTGGTTGCTTTGTGTTCATGCTCAGTCGTTGGCGTCGGTCTCAGCGATCGTTGGCTTCCCGGCTTCTAGATCCCGTACTCCGTCGTCCCCATTGTACGTTGCTCTGATCGCGTGGACATCACAATCTCACCGCCGCAAGTGGCTTTGCGGAAGTCGAAGTCGTGAACTGGTGTCTGCGCTTTCGCGACTTCTGCGGGACGATGAGCATGACTCTGAAGCGTTTTCCAGGCGTGTACTCGCAAAGGTGCCACGCGCGTGGAGCCTAACGCCAAGTCATCGGTGGCCACTGAAACAGCGTGCCTTCGTGCTTCGTTCTGTGGCACAGGGGCTGCTGACGGCGGCCACCGACGACCGATCCCAATGGCTCGAGTTCATTGGGCTCATCGAACGGATCGAGATTGCCCAGCACGCGCTAGACGCACTGGTGACTGCATCGGCAACAGAAGACACGACTGAGACAGAGCGAGCTCACGCAGTTCAAGTCTTCGCGTGGTTTGAAGGATTCGTGTACGGCATCCGTGGCGCGAACGGAATGGAAACTCTCGTCACTGAGGCGATCCAGGAGCTAAGCGAAGCAATCGCGAGGCTGTCAGTCTCACGAGACGGCGACCAGTGGCTATTGGAGCAGCGATCGTCGACGTTCTCCACACTGACCGTCACAAAACTACGGATAACGTGGCGGTGGCTGTTGAAAGAGGTGTACTCCGGCTCTAATCAGCCGCGGATAGAAGACGTGCGTGAAGTTCTGGAGTCAATCGAGTACATCATTCGCCGCCACGCACCAGCAAGCGAGTCTCGGTATGTACTGTACACCAAAGTTAGTAGGTGGGCTGAACTAACCAACCTGGTTGTGATGATGATTCAGCTCATTCCAGGTCGAAATCATAGCATTGTTCCTCAACGATCTCGAGTGGATTGGCGCACAGTACGCGGGTGCTGACGCCAAGAACGAATCGACGGGCATCGTGAAGACGTGGCTTGTGAAACTTGTGCGGCTGCTGCCTCAAGAAGCGACTGAAGTCGATCCTACGACCAATCTGTCGAAGCAACTCGACCACCGACTCAGTGCAATCGGATTTTGACCGCACTGCTATCACGCAACGTAGGTAAGTGCTTCTCTTGGGCACCAAAATGACCACTCAAATGTTCAAACTCTGTTGGCTCTTAGCTGTCTGCAACCTGCTTTCTCGCATGCGAGCCCGAGAAGAATCGTCCCTGCGTTTATCCTTCGATTGGCTTGTACGGCTTGAAGAAGCTCTCACCCGCCCATGGAGCCGTGAGCTTGTTGTAGAGTGGCGAACTCTTCGCGAAGCTCGTATCGTTGGTCGCGTCACCCACTCCGTTATACTTGGCGACGTATGGGTACGGGTACAGCGGTCGCGATCCCTTGCTGGCACTGCTCACGACGATTTCGTCCGGAGCAACTCCCGACTCAACCCACTTCTGCATCGGACCAAGGAAATCGAAGGTCGTGAAGCCATCGCCGCCGCCGCAGTGGTAGACGCCTGGCAACAAGTACAAGCGCTCGAAGCCCTGGACGGCAACCTTGCCCATGTGCGACTGGAGCGCCTCGTGGAAGGCGATGGTGCCGCGTGGAGTGATGTGCGGATCCGACCAGCTGTGGTACAAGATGAGCTTACCACCCGCACGCTTGAAGGCGGTCAGATCCGGGCTGATAGCGTCGAACAGCGGGTGACGAGCCTTGAGCTTGTAAAGCGTAGCCGTGGTGAACTCCAGGTCTGCGAGCGTGTAGTTCGATGGTGGCGTTTGCTCGAAGGCCAGGTATTTGAGCACCGCAAGCGACGCACTCTCGCTGAGGAAGCTTCCAGTGGGCGTCGTTGGAACGAAGACGCCAGTCCACGACAGCTCCGAGCCGAACTGAGCCTCGCCGACGGTCAGGTGCTCACCGGTCTTGGCATCGACAGGGCCTTGGTAGATCTTCATCACAGTATCGACCTCCGCTGACGTCAAGCAAGAGGTCGTGCTGGTCGCGTCAGCAGCACACTGAATCGACTTCGGGTCGAACTTGCAGAGACGAGGTTCCGAAATCAAGCCATCTTTGAGTCCGTCAAGTTCGTCACAAGCAGCAACCACAGCGTTGTGGAGGATGCTGAGGCGAGAGCTGACCAGCTGGTGAGTGCCGTCCGAGCCCGTGTTACTGCGTGCGAGCCAGCCGTGGTGGAGCGTGTTCTGGATCAAGAACTGGAACGCCGGCGCACCAGCAATGATGCCGTTGAAGTCGTCCGGGAACCGCAACGCCTCCATCACAGCCTCGCGGCCGCCGTCCGAGCAGCCGTTGAAGTAGGAAAAGGCCGGACCCTGACCGTAGTACGCCTTGATGAGCTTCTTGGCCGCAACCGTGACCCAGTGGTTGGCGCGGTAGGCGAAGTTGACGCGTCGGTCACGAATCAAGCCGAAGCTGCCATCGTTACCACCGGCCATGTCGGTCGCCGCCAGCGCGAACTGGCCCGAACCGTCGGACGAGCCGCGCGAAAGACCGTTGGAGCCACAGAGGCCTCCGCATCCCGTGAACTGGAAGCGCTGCGTCCAAGTCGACTTGGGCAGCAACACGGTGAAGGTGACGTTGGTGTTGAGTCGACCGTTGATCGCACAGTACGTCACTGCTTCCAGGTGACGGCTAGACGGAGGACCTCCACCGCCACCACCGCCACCGCCACCAGCAGAGCCACTGCTCGTAATCTCAGCCGCCGTGTCAATGGAGCTGCCTAGACCGCCGATGCTCGTGAGATCCACCGTCGCGAGATCAGCACAGTTGATGACCGGTGGGACAACAGCCAGAGCCGACTTATCCGTGACGATGGGGCTCTGCTGAGCAGGGTTGTTGACCCGAACGGCGCCAGTAGCAGAGACCGCCGAGAGCCCCACCAGTAGGGAGGAGATGATCGCTGCAGCCTTCATCTTGGAGTGAGGATTGCCGTCCGCTGAGAAGACCCAAGTGCGCAGTCGCTGGCAAAATCTGCAATGAGAGAAAACTGATCGTTCGAGCTAGAGCGTGCCGGCCCTCGGCGCTCGTGTTGAAGCCGTTTAGTAGGCACTGCTCACCAGGAGCCAGCCACGCTGACATGGGAAATCACCTACCTGGTCGAACTCTACGCTCGGTTGCGTGACTTTCAAGTCGTGGATGATGGCGAGACAGGATTGTGATGGCCTCCATCTCTACAGAGCTTGAGGCGTCTGTGCCCATGTGTCGACTCGAGCGCATGCTCGCCGTCGCTGAACGCACGAGCACGCTGATTTTGTTGTGACCGGAGCGTCAGCATCTGATAACGCGCGCGAAAGGCGTGGCTTGACGACACTGACACGTTGGCCGTGTCTGGCTGCAGCGCTGGACCTTCTAAACGACAAGATCCGGATCTTATCAAGGCGAGGACTCCGTCGTCGTCGGTGCCTGGCTCACTTCAATACGACAATGTACTGGTCTTTTTATGCACAAGTGGGCGGCTCCAGTTGCGGTGCGTTCGTGGTCAGCTTTGATGACATCTCTTGTCGATGGATGAGAAGCCATTCCTCGGAAAGGAGTGCAGTGTTTCACGAGCGCGTAGACCGCCCGGTGTCACAGACTGCACGGGAGGACGACGGCAGCCAGTCTTCCGCAAGAAGGCCTTCGCTGGGGGCATCATTCACGACATGCACTTATTTAAGATATTTACGCGTAATTTACGCACCGTTTTCTTACGGAGGGTTACGCTGCGTAACCAAACCCCTCTTACAGCGGACCGCTCCGTATTCGGGTGTTGTTGGCGCCAAGTTCCACTCCATTTTTGAACCGCAGTACCGTGTCGAAGACGCCGACACCAGCGTGATGGCCCACGATGCACGTGCTGTGGCATGACCGAAGCTCATCCACAGCGACGTAAGCCTGCCTTGTCTTGAAGGACATGTGTCCTTCTTCAAGCCCACGCTTGTTGCGCTCGGATCCTGTCCGTGGTTGAAGAGTTCTGAGGCGCTAAATACGGGGTACGTCTGAGCCACGCCACGGATCGCGGCGCTATTTCCAGTCCACGCGGCTACAGAAGAATAGCAGCGACTGCCTTGATCGAGAAGGTGCATCGTGCCACGTACACAGAACCTTGGTGAATCTATCTGATAAGATGGATCTATGCGCACCGGAGGGAGGTAGTCTCAGCACGGCAGGGCGCCTCGCGTTCACCGACAAGCCACGGCGACGCCAGGACCCACGGGCGACTGCGAGGAAGCCAGACGCGTGCATTCAGTGCGATCTTCACGTGAGCCACGCGTTGAGTGCAGAGCGTGAGACGTCGCCAGCGGCTCAAAATGACGCGGCTGAGTCGGCTGGGATGCGATACGCCCGTGTATTTCCCGTCGATTATCGCCAAGCACGGCCTCGGCGACGGCTCCACGGACGGAACGACTGGCGCCAACGGGTCCAAGTTCACGCCCACGCCGCCGCAGAAGGGAAAGCACAGCAAGAAGCCGCCAGCGAACGACTACCGCATCCATTTGGAGCCACTCAAGCCGCTCAGCGGCCTCGGACCGAGTACTTCGACCGAGTCGTTGCACGGCGCAAGCCAGGAGGTCCGACGATCCTTCAGCTTGTCCGCTTCGACGGCCTCGATCTCGTCGCCACAGCCTTCGGAAGGCTCCAGTGAAGATCTACCGGTGACCGCGAGAGCCGCCGTCGTAGATACGGAGGTCGCGAGTGGGGAGATCACCATCAAGCAGCAGCTCCAGTTCTACCGCCAGCTCGCTAATGTGAGGTTCCGTGAGGTCGTGCGCTCGGAAGGGATGCTGCTCAAGACCATCGATGCGTTGCTTCAGTCGACAGCGGAAGCGTTGCGTGCCGACTGGGCGGTGCTGTACTCCATCGACCACAACACGCGGATGCTGAACGTGACCGCGTGTACCAAGCCTGGCGTTGCGGGCTTCGAAGTGTCTCTGGACAAGTTCGCCATGGAAATGGTCGTCACGAGTGAAGAGCCTCTGGGCACACCGCGTCAGAATGCTTCGATGTACGTGGCCGACTTGCAGACGCTGTCGACGTACGACTGGCACAGCGATGTTGATTCCCAAGCGCAGGTGCGGACGTGCAGCACACTCGCGAGCGTGATCGTGGATGAGCAGGGCAAGCCGATCTTCGTTGTGGAGGCGCGCAGCTTGCGGTGTGTCGCGTTTCCGACGTCGCTGTTTGCAGCTGCTATGACAACGCTGGAGAACATCGTGTACCAGTACGATCTCAAGCAGACGTTCATCAAGACGAGCGACACATACAATTTGCTGGACGAGTTTCTGCAGAAGACAGTGCTGCCTCTGTCGGTGATGACAGAGCATCAACTCACGACGACGCCGTCATCATCGTCATTGATGCCTGCCACTGCCGTAAAGGAAGATGACGACAAGTTCGTATCAACAAACGATCCGGCGGATGAAAGTGGAGAAGATGACGAGGAAGTCGCTGAAGCAAACCGAGAGGAGCGGCGCTGGCTCGTATCTCCAAATCTCGGTCAACTCGTCGCAAAGCTGATCATCCAGTCGCAGTCTGATGCCATTTGCCTGCTCGATTTTCACCCGATCAAGAAGAAATGCCGCGTCCTGGCTCAAGGGCAGCGCATGAAGTTGGAAGGCGAGCGCGAGCGCATTGGTGAAGTACCTGCAGATCTCCTGGCAGCGTTCAAATGTATGGGTGACGTCGTCAGCGAAGATTCTGAGCAGGTGACGTTGTTCCGCAAACTTCTCGAAAGCGTGGAGCGAGCCGAGCCGGTGGACCTCACAACGCACCAGGAAGTACCGACACTGTTGGGTGCTCTGGGACCCAAGACGGTCGTGTTCTTGCCTCTACCGCGCACGATGGCTGCGTCCTACGCTGGGTTGCTGTGTATCTCGAAGCAGGAACAGCACTGCTTTGACGTGATCTCTCTCAAGCCGTTCCTCGCTTCGCTCGCGCTTGCTGTAGTGCTGAAGAAGAAGAACGAAGACATGAACACGTCGACGTCGCAGAAGAAGAAGTTGATCAACCTCTTCAACTCCCATTTCCAAGTCGAAAACATTAACGACCCTTCCGCGCTGGTTAACATGATATGCGACATCGGCCAAAGCATATTCAACACCAAGCGCGTCACGCTGTACGTTGCAGACCCCATCAAGTCAGAGCTGTGGTCACTCAGTACGCTCGGTAGCGTCAACGGCATCCGTATCCCGTACGGCAAGGGTATCGCGGGCACTGTCGCGCACACAAGGCAAACGCTCATCGTCCGTAATGCGTACGACGACCCTCGGTTTGACCGGTCATTCGACGTCAAGTTCGGCTTCAAGACCGAGTCGCTGTTCACGTTCCCGATTCTCGACAAGAATGGCGAGACACTTGGTGTGATCCAGGCCGTGAACTCGACGCATTTCATGGATGCCGGCGCGCACCCGCTGATCAAGAAGTTCGATGAGAAGGTCCTCGACGTGTACAACCACTTAGTGTCTCACGCGCTACGAATCAACTCGTCCCTGATCATGTTTGCCAAGGTGCAAGCCGACTATTGGGCAAACCGTGTCGTGTTGGACATTCACGACGAAGACGAGAGCAACGCGAAACATGATGTCGCGAGTGTGCATTCGCTGCTCGATATTTCCGGCTTCGATGAATCGAAAAGAGTGCCACGCAACAAGTGGAGCACGTTTGCCTACGCGTGTTGGGCGCTGGGCAAGTTCCTCGCCAAATGCTACTACAAGCGCAGGCGAGAGCAATCCATGAAACAACGCGCGGCCGTGGGATTGGAGTCTACCCCTCCTGAAGATCAAGACAGGCGCTCCACGTCACCTTCGTCGCAATGTGGAGCAGAGAATCCTGCAGGAGCTGATGCGGCTGCCTTCGAGTTGCGCAGGAAAAGTCGCAATTCGATCGTTCGTGCCACGCGCGCGAGTTCTTTGGTGAATCGCTGGCGGCGCATGACGATGAAGTTCTCGCCCGCAAACGATGAGATGCTCGGCGACAATTTTGATCCGCTGTCGAAGAGCATGGACGAACTGAAACATTATTCCTTCCTGCTGTTCGAAGGTCTCCTCCTGATAACGACATTTCGTATCGAGATCCAGACGCTTCGCAACTTCGTCGGTTCGATCATGGGACGATATCGAAACATCCCGTATCACAATTTCTACCACGGCTTCGACGTGGCTCATTCGTCGTATCGGCTGATCCGACAGACCTCTGTACTCGACATCATCAAGGAGTACGAGGCACTGAGTATCCTCGTGGCAGCGCTCGGCCATGATGCGGACCATCCAGGCAACGACAATCAGTTCGAGATCGAATCAAGCTCGACTCTCGCTCTGTGCTACAACGACATCTCCGTGCTGGAGAATCACCATGCAGCCACAACATTCGACGTATTGAGAAGTGAGTTGAGAGGGCGTTACGATGTGCGCGGGCTCTGAACTAATATGCGTTTTCGTGTGGTGTAGGCCCTGGCTGCGACATTCTTCACGACTTGAGCTTGAGCATGCGGGCGTCGGTGCGCACAGCCATTATCCGGTGTATCCTCGCGACTGACATGAAGCACCACTCCAAACTTCTTGGCGAATTGGCGTCCGTGAGCAAGGTCACCGATTTCGAGAATGTGACAGACGGTCGGCAGCTGATGCTCAACATGATCATCCACGGGTCCGATCTGGGCAACGTGGCGCGTCCTCTTCCGATTGCCCGGAAGTGGGTGGACCTGGTATGTGAGGAGTTCACACTGCAAGCCAAGAAGTACGAGCAGGTCGGTGTGGCTGTCCCACCACATATCGTCAACTTGCACGAGGAATCGGTCAAGTTTCGGCTCCAGGTCAACTTCATCGACTACTTGGTCGCGCCACTGTGGAACTCAATTGCGGGCATTCTACCGGAAGCCAAGAAGTACGTGGACAACCTTCGCTCGAACCGTGAGTTCTTCTTCGAAAACGCCGGTCAAATGTCTGCACGCCGAGCATCTTCCATGCCTCAGCACTGATTCAACGGGGCTGCTTGCCGCCTCTTGGTCACAGGTGTGGAGACCAATGCACCAAGTGGATATTTATCAACATAAACGCCATCCTATGTGTGTGGTTACTGCGATAGGCCGTCACTGGTACAGAGGTTACGTTCGCTCTCAAGCCTGCAACGAGTATCACGCAATGTCCAAGATACGAGCCGTTACCCGTGAGGTCTCTCCCCAATACCAGACCCACCGCCACCGGCGAGGAAAGTGATCTGCCGTACGATTGCGTGAAGCTCATTTTGGCTGCGATCCATCCTTGGGCCACGAAGGTACGCCAAATTTCCAGCAGTGTCGCCTATTTTCGAATCCGGGTCTGATAAATAATGCTCGTAGATGTGGCGTCGCAGTGTGTGGGCTATCATAAGACGCGTCGACGAAGGCAGCTGACGCAGCCACGGTATGGATACCGTGGCTGCGTCAGAGGATACCGGTATCCTCGGTACCTATTCTCGCGATACCATCGTCCCAGATCACGATGGCTTTGCCAGGCCTGTGCGCGATCCTCGAATGGTCAGACAATGAAGCTGAGGACACCGGTATCGGTGCTGCGGTTGTTGCCTACGGCAGCTTCGGCACAGCTCACTCTGGAATTTGAGCAACCCGTGCCACCTCCTCGCGAGCAAGCAACCCCCTTCGAAGCGCTTTCTGCGTCTTCAGCCTTCGTGCAACCCTATTCAAGACCCCCCAACCAACCATGATCTACGCCAAGACCATTTTTAAGGCCATCATCGCGATCTCGACGGTCGCGACTGCTGCGCATGCTGCCCCTGCCGTGCCTCGTGTGAACGGCGGTGCTGGTCGCGGTTTTGGTGAGAACCCTCGTGGCCACACCCACCGTGCGCTGAACTCGCTCCTTGAGAACGAAGGCCAAAGTGCTGCTCAAGTGGCGTCGCCATCGAACTACGGCGGTCGCAAGAAGAACGTGCACACGTTCCGTGGTGTCGACTCGCCTCGCCAGCTCACGGACAAGTTCTCGACGTCGAGCCCACGGACTGGCGTGAAGGTTGTCACGGCAACGCCATGCCCGAACAGTACGAAAGGCAAGACAGCTGAGGTCACAACTACGAATCCGCCAGCGACGAGTTCCAAGTCACCGAAGGATGATAAGAAGTCGGCGAAGGAAGAGAAGAGGTCGGCGAAGGAAGAGAAGAAAGAAGAAAAGAAAAAGATCAAGGAAGAGAAGGCGGCCGAGAAGAATGCCTACAAGGCCCAAACAACCCAGTCCACAGTTCCTGTCAAACCTGCCTCACTGACTACGCCCGAACCTTGCAACAGCAACCAATACGGTGGAAAATCACCCGTCACTGGTGGTGCGAAGAATAACTACGGTGGTGGCGCGGCCCAGCCAACGACGCAGCCAACGCCAAAGTCACCATCGAACGGCGGTGGCAACGGCGGCGACAACGGCAACAAGGGCGGCAACGG
>JAADXN010000496.1:0-21959 GCA_023337875.1 Pythium apleroticum | reverse complement strand
TGGTTTGGGCTCCTTGGTGGGGAAATACACTATTATTGGCTCAATTTCATATTTTACGGATACCCGCAAAACACAATAATACATTATTAAATAAATACAATACCGTAATAAGTGGATTTTATTTATTTCTGCAGACCTCTGCCCCCCACCACCAGGACGATGCTCGCTTCGTTGGCGTCAACAAGCTGTCATTCCCCTCTGGCCACGCGACGCGCTGCTGGTGCACTATCGCCTTCGTGGTTGATCTCTTTAACCGTACGTCGCTGCCTGCTCACTCACTCTATTCTGCGCGATCTTATGAGCCCATACCACGCTTCGTAGGTCATCCGTCCATCGCCCGCGACTTCTTCCAACTATCACCAGTCATTGTCTGCCTGCTCGTCCTGCTGTGGGCGCTGGCGATCAGCTTCTCACGCATCGCACTTGGCCGCCACTACCCGAGTGACGTCGTGGCTGGCGCGCTGATCGGCAGCTTGGTTCAGTATCCGATCTCCGTGTTCATCACCCGCCACTTCACGAGTCTCACCGACTTCTAGACGAGAGGACAGGGCACACTCGGAAAACTGTCGAAATCAAAGGCAAATACAATCCTTCCCTTGGATGCACTGGACTGGTGGCGTGTACTTCGGCATACAGGAGGCGAGCTCTCCGTGCTGAATCGTCTTAGCGAGGCGTCCATAAGGCATAAGGACGTTGGCATTTTTGTTTGGATGGTGACAACGGAGAGAGAGAACCCAACAATTGTTCCCCAGCAGAAGTCAACTCACGCCGGTGTGCGGCGGAGCGATTCTCGACCGAAACGGTTGCGTATGTCACCCTCCCTCCATGCTCCTCACTTCCATCCAAACATGTATCCTTCCTGCTGTACTGAACGAAGTACAGCAGAATACATCGAAGCCAACCCCAGGCTACATTGTAGCCAGGTGCTAGGTACGTTGCAGCCACGTAGCAAACCCTGTAATGCGACGGAGCATCGCGCAGGCCAGTGAAACTCATTTACTGCCTCCAATCGGCGCCTCATCGCGGGCGGCAAAACGTTCAGCAACGCCACCCCAGCAGGTTCAAGTTCGTCATTCAGGATCCCTCGGCTACAGGCGATTCTCTTCAGACCATGGGGCATCGGACTTTACGCACACTGAACCCCCCCCCCCGCTAGCAAGCCTTACGGACTGCTTTCATTCGCACTTTTGCCTCAAACCTCCCGAGCCAAGTCCAAGTATCTCGACGCCATGGCGCAGCTAAGCAGTCACAAGGCTCTCAACATCTCCGTGGCCGACGACTCAGGCGGCTCTGCTCGCCACGCGTTTCCATTCGACGCGCAATCGAACGCGCTCGAGTACGCGCTGCTGGCGTTCCTCGCGTACACGCTCTGCTTCCACGCCACGGAAGTGCTCGTCGCCCGGAAGCCATCGCTGCTGCCACGAGACATCACCGACCAGAAGAAGTACGAGGCCATCTATCACTTCATCTTGGGCGGCTTCCGCTTGGTCGCGCTCGTGATGGCGCTGCCCGCACATAGCTCCCTGGTCGAGTTCGTCACTTCCGACAGTCTTGTGGTCATGCTGCCCAATGCCTTCGTCGCACGGTTGCTCAAAATCGCCGGAGCCGTGAGCATCATGCCCGTTATCGCGGATCTCGCCGCGCGGCGCAACATCAGTGGGAAGACCTTTCTCCACCACGTGCTGACTTGTATCTTCGTGGTCATCTGCATTGGCTGGCGCGACGCTGCCTCCATTGGCGTCTTCTACGCCGTGACGTGCTACCTGTCCTTTGTGTTGGTGCTGGCACTCGCTGTGTGCGACGTCCAAGCCCGCCCGGAGATCGCTGTGTGGTGGCTCAGCATCGCAACGTGGACGACGTCAGTCGGCTTCGCGCTGGGCCAAACGGGCATTCTAAGCGCGATCTTCAAGATCTACAGAGTGCACTCGGCGAAGGAAGACGCGAACGTCGCTCTGGTCAACGTGAGCTTCGCAGTGGGTCTCTCGCTTGCCCTTGTGCTCAACGCGACGCAGTGGAAGTCGGTGCACGTGATCCACAGCATGGCACAACGCCGCAAGGCTCAGCTCAAGGCGAAGACGCTGTGAGTGAACAATCAAGGAAGCTGGGTTGGAGGAAGAGGAATTGAGGAAGCAATGGTGTATTTCTATCATAGGATTTCTATCATAACGCGTCGTCTTCCTGAGTCTCCTACAAGTTGGTTTCTTTGTTTTGAAAATGTCCCGCGAGGATGTCGTTCGTCCGTAGAACCCGTTGCGTTGAACGCCTGAGCGTCCCGAACACCGATCATCCCCGCGCGTAAAGATTTACTCTTGGAAACTAGAGAAGAAGAATTGAGATGGCAGCAGAACTCGATCTTCTGAAGAATTGTTTCCAATCATGCAAACACACATGCATGCACACACACAAACACACTCGTGATGCAGATTGATCAGGGTTAAAAAGCTCATAGAAATTACTCAACACGTTGATATTCAGCGTTGGATTTTCCTTCTTTCATCGTTTCAATCCGCGCAGATACACTCGCACACCGACACACAAAAAGCTCGTAGAGAGTCAGAGCAAGGATGACCGGATGATGTTCTCTACACGAGAATGGCTGAGAGGCCATTCAGAAAGATTCCCACTTCATTCCATTCATCAACCTCTCCACAATCACACAGACACACGCGCACGCATTGCTTTCTTCGATGAGAATCAGATAGGAGCGAAAGACATTGCTGGTATAGAATCAACATGGGGGTTGGATCCCTTCAGTTGAACTATGCATATTCAAATCATCAGCTTCTCATCCACACACACACAAACACACAGTCGGCAGTAGACGATACAAGCTCAGTTGGAAGGCAGCAGAAAGTGATTTTGCTTTCATTGGAAGGCGCCTCAGAGAGACGCCCCCGTCAAACAAGACACATATCCTTTCTTTCATCAACGCTCGCATTCCATACAAATAAAGAGAGGCATGGGTCGCAAATGGATTCAGGCAGTATGAATACAAAGCAGTCCACACGAGCTAAAAGCTTCTCGGAAGGTGTCCTAAGTTGGTTATGTCATCAGGTTCCATTCGCGCATGCCGTCCTCACACACACACACATCCACACTCGCATCCACACACATGTACACGCACCGGGAACTTGGGAATTGTAGTTTCGTATCGATCAAACCATCACCAACGCCCTGGCAAGAACGTCGGGTCTTTCAGTTCAAATCAGCGTCGATCAGCTGGGGAAAGAAGTTGTTCCTATCATCTCGATACGGGCGAAGCCACATGCACACACACACTGTCGGGTCGGTCCTGTTGGTAGCTGCGCGAGTCGGAGGCTGTTTCGGTTGTGAGGAGACGAGGGGAGGGGCGCGCGCCCGCCACCTCAACTCCCGAGCCAAAACGATCCCCTCAACCAACACACAGCAACCACTGGTCAGGAGCTCCACGTCCCAAAAGCCCAGCGGAGCTTCTCGAACCTGAAACGACGTCAGCCAAGAACTAATATGTCTGTGACGGTACTGTGTCCGTGTGACGCGCGCCTTGTTCCAGTAGGTTTTGCAGTGAGGTTTTTTTGCTGGAGTAAAACCTCACCGCCCCAAGCGTGTGCTTTCCCCTTGGATCCTTCAAGCAGGCAAAGGGCAACATGCGGATGCCGGCGGACGCAGCGATGGACGCGCTGTACGAGCGGCTCTTCCTGGCGGCCGACAGCGAGCGCCAGCGGCGCGTGGAGGGCGCGCGCGCCGTCGCGTTCTTCAGCCAGACGGGGCTGCCCGTGGCCACGCTCAAGCAGATCTGGACGCTGGCGGACGCGCGCCAGCAGCGCTTCCTCACGCGCGACGACTTCGCCACGGCGCTGCGGCTCGTGGCGCTGGCGCAGCAGGGCCACGACGTGTACGAGCCCGAGCTGCTGACGCGGACGAGCCAACTCGCGCTCGCGCCGCCGCGGTTCGCCGAGGAGCCGTTGGACGCGGCGCTGTTCGCGATGACCGAGACGGACGACGCGCGGTACGCCGCCATCTTCCAGACGCTGAGCCACGACGGTGACGGGCTTGTGCCGCAGCATGAGGCTCTTGAGCTCTACGCCAAGTCGGGGCTTGCGATGACGGTAGGAGCGTGTTGCGGTCGGAATATCCATGGCGTTCGTTGGCTGACTGTGTGATGATTTGTGTGATATAGGAACTGGAGGAGTTGGTGATGCTGGTGCAGACGCTGGCGCTGCACGCTGACGCACGCGCGCGTGTACACCGCTGTGAGTTCGCTCTGGCGATGCACTTGATCGTGTGCCGCACCAAGCGCGGCCTTCCCAAACTGCCGCTGGAGTTCCCGACGGATCTCTTCCCGCAGCTAAACCTCGCATCGTGGCGCCCGCAACCAACGCAGTCCACTGGATTCTCGGCATTTAACGCAGTCTCGAGTCGCCCTACCGTGGATACAAACGCTTTTCTCCAGGACCACACTTTCACCTCCACGACTCCGTCGCCATTGACGTATAAGCTCAGCGCGACGTCCTCCCCTGAAGATCTGCTGCAGAAGCAGGTACGTTAACCACAGTGGCGGCTGAAAAGACGCCAAGAAAGGTGTGTGAGTCCTAATGACCGAGCGCTTCTTCAACAGGTGCACTACCGACAAGCGCTGGCGACGACCATTGGTCAAGTGGATGCGAGCGAAGACGAGTCGCGGCGGAAAATGGAGCGGTTTGTGGAGGACCTTGTGTGCCAAGCGCAAGAACTGCACGTCAAGATCCCGCCCACGCTCACAATGACCGTCGACGCCTCGACGATCGACCAGCTGCATGCGGTGCTGCGTCAGCACCTCGATGTGATGAAGGCCGAAGTGAGTGAGATGGAACGGACGCAGTCGGCGTCTGCGATCAAGGCATCAACCAGCGTAGCTACGCAGGTCAACGGAGTCGCCGATTTAACGCAGCAGCTGAGCGATCTGAAGCAGCAGCGACGCGCTCTCGAAGCGACTCGTGATGGATTGATCGCACGAATTCGAGCAAAGGCGGAAACTCCGGTCGCTGTCTCGTTGCCAGCCGCACCTGCGAGTCGAGACACCAGTCGCTATGAGAGTCTCACAGTCAAGACGACGCACTCTTTCGACAGTAGCAGCGCTAGGCCTGAGCTCACACTTCCTCCGTCTCTGCTGTCGCCACCTGCCCAACCGCTCGCTCGAAATGATAGTCGCGCGTCAGCAACTGGCTCAGGCTCGTTAGAAGTCACGAAGAGGTCCGTTGGAGATTCGTCCTCGGCGTTTGGTGCCGCAGCGTTTGACTCCCCTCGCACGGATACTCCTGCGCGAAGCCTCTTCTCGCCTACTGTCGATGACGTTGGGAAAAGTGGAGTGTTTCCGAGTCCCGTGGCGAGTGCCAGCGGAGCAGCAAGCACCTCAAGTGGGTGGGGTGACGAGAGCGCGTTTGCAGGTGCCACGTTCGGCGAAGCGCAGCAATCAGAACCTGCGGCGACGGCAAACGAATGGGGCGGCTTTGGATTCGAGGAGCCAACGTCGGCATCTTCCTCTGCAACCCCAGCTGAGGTCTTCACGTCCAGTTTCGGTGCTTTCGTCGGCACGGACACGTCGGAGGGGTTCTCGTCCACCTTCGAGTTCTCATCGCCTCAAGTGGCAGCTCCTGCATCGCCTCCATCTCTGCTTGTGTTTTCTCCAGTTTCGTCACCACCAGGAGACACCGCTTCGGCTTCAAGAACATCATCGCGATTCTTCGGAGTGGAGAGCTCCACTACCTCCTCGACGCCTACGAACACTACCGGATCAAGGAGCTTATTGGCGTCGGTCATGGACTTCTTCCCACCCTCGACAAACTCTCAACCTCAGGATTTGTTGCCGACGTTCGACGTGTTTGCTCTCAGCGAGGCTTCCACGTTCAGTGCCATGGACGCCGGCAATGAAATCGATGTGAACCTACCGGAAGCCGGCCCCGCGCCTTCATCGGGCTCCAGTGTTGCCAGTTCAAGCACCACGGGCAAATCGGACTCCAGAACGTCGTCGCTTCGAAAGGATGGCAAGACCGTGGATTCCCCGTCGGCGAAGAAATCGGAGCGAGCGAAACCAGTTCAGGCGACTCTGTCTGGACTGCAACCTCCTCCAGCACCAGCAAAGGTGGCGACTGAGGTGATCGCAGCAGTCGGTGTAACGGCTGCAGCGTCTTCAGTAGAGTCAACTGGGTTCACAGCATTCGAATCAGACTTTGGAACACCAGCACCCGAAGGTGAGCCGACGGAGGGTGGTGGCTTTGGGTTCGGGTTCGGGGCATTTGGAGAGACAGAAAGCGCGGATACTGGTGGATCGGGCGACAGTGGCTTCGGTGCGTTCGGTTCGTTTGAGGTTTCGGATGATAAAACTGCGTCGTTCGAGGCAACGTCATTCGGAGACTTCGGCGCCTTTGGTGCATCGAGTGACGATTTCGGGGCGGCTACGTCCAGCTTTCCAACTCCTTCAGCGGACACAGATGGATTCGGAACTTTCGAAACTTCATTCGCAGCGTTCGAATCTGGAAGCAGTCCGTCCGCTCCAGCAGAAACATTCGGAGCTTTCGGGGATTTCGGCTCATTTGGAGATTCTACTGCACAGCCTTCTGACCCCGCCTCTGCATCGTTCGATGCCACGTCTGGTGGTTTCGGGTCGTTCGAGGCGGCGAGCACGGTGACGGAGACTGCTGGTGCGTCGGTGTCGTCGTCTGGATCTCGCACGACGTCGTTTGAGCGTTCGTTGGCTGTTTCTGGCACGTTTGAAGTAGTGACGTCGTCCGGAGCTGTGGTCGGAGCTGTTCCAGCTGATGGATCTCTGAACGATGACGAGTTCGACAAGATGCTCGACAGCGCAGCTCCGACTGGAGCCCCATCCAGCATTGACGACGGTGAGGATTTTGACTTCGACAAGGCGCTCGAGGAGTCGCGGACAGGCAGCGGCTCGAGTGTGAAGTCGCGCAAGAGCATCCTGGACTCGGACTTCGGTGACTATGAAAACATTTCCGTGTCGGATGTGGCCAAAGAGGTTGACGACATCATCGGCGGCCCTGGCAGCGCCGATGCCGACGCCGAGAAGGCATTTACGTTAGAAGACGTGGACCGCGAACTGGACTCGACGTTCAAGTGACCAGACGCAGCGGCAACAGTGTAGAAATAGAGATGTGAAGGGCACGCTTGGGAGGCCTCTTCGCTTTGCTACTGCGGCTGACTGGCTGCTGGGCTGCTCTTGTGGCGACGATTGCTCACTCAATCAGTTTATTAGACGCTATCAACGGACTGGTACAAGCTACTGCTCGTGGTGGTGGTGGTGGTCGGCGTCGAGCGCATCGCGTTCGTGAGCGTCGACCCGTACGAGCGCTGCACAGCCTGTAGCCACAGAGCGTGAGTCAGTATCAGTTGTGTGCCATCTACTAAGTGAGATCTTTCGTACCTGGAACTGGTAGCCCGTGAGGGAGCCCGAGCCGACGCTGTGCGTGTCGTCCTGGTACGCGCTGTGGCTGCTGTTGTTGCGGCCGCGCAGTCCGAAGTGCGGCGGCAGTCCGCCGCCGTTGGCCGGCGTCGTGCCCTGGCCCAGACCAGGCGTCGTTCCACCCGAGTGCGTGGTGGGCGAGAGCGCGGGCTGGCTCTGCTTGCGCGTGACCAGCAGCAGCACGGCACACGGCACGAACTCGGTGAAGAAGTGCATGGCGAACTCGAACGCGATGTGGTGCACGCCCACGGGAGTGCGATACTGGGTCTCCTCGGACGGCACGAAGCCCACGCCAAGGCCGATTAGGTACGCGGCCTTGGCCACGAACAGCACGCTCAGCAGCACACACACGGCCATGATCTACAGCCACGGAGAAGGGAATCAGTCAGCTCGCTATTCGAAGATTCAGAGACACAGGAGAGGTGGGGAGGAACGTACGCGGTGCAGCACGATCTGGCGCGGCGAGCGGCGGTGGACGGCGGCCTGTCCGTTGGCGGGTAAGTCAAAGAAGAACTCTTCGTCGGGGCCCTGGTTGCGAAAGAACTGCGCGAGCCGCACGCTGTAGTAGAGGATGCCCGTGAAGCCGAGCAGGTAGATGGCGCCGAGCATGACGTCGCAGGCGCGCCAGAACGCGCCGGACGTGCGCGTGGCCAGCAGCAGCACGACGAACACGACGTAGAGCAGCACGTTGAAGGCGAAGAAGACGCGGCGCGGCCACGGATGGAACTTGCCCCAGCAAGCGTAGCAGAGCTGCGCCCAGAACAGCAGCACGAGCCCGTACATGCTCACGAAGAGCAGCGCCGGCAGCCAGAGGAACATGGACAGCAGGCGCGAGTACAGCGACGCCGCGGGCGACGTCTCCATGGCGCGCAGCGTCGTGATCTCGACGATGAGCGCCACGACGCGGATGGACGACGCGGCGAACAGCAGCGCGAAGAAGCGCTGCCGCATCTCGGCTCCCGTGGACAACGCGGCACCGGACTCGTCGTCCAGCAGCGCCGAGCTGGACGACGCGCCCACGCCCACGGGCTGCGCGGTGGAGGCGATGGCACCGCCGCTGCCGTAGACGCTGTAGTGCTTGGGCGTCGCGAAGCTGCTCTTGGCACCGTTGGTGCCGGCAGCCGCGTGGCTCGCGGACGCCGTGGCGTTGGCGTTGGCAGCGGCGCGTGCGCGGCCGTAGCGCTGCAAGTAGAGCTCGCGACCGGAGAGCGCACTGAGCAGCAGGAAGACGACGACAGCGGCAATGAGCGCCACGCGGTTGAGCGGCGACAGCTCCATGAAGCCGCTGGTGGCGTAGACGCTGTCGGGCGGCGGAGGAGCAGAGGAGGAGGAGGAGGAGGTCGGAGGAGCGGAGAGGACGGCGGAGGAGCTCATGCAGAGGCAGAGCAGCAGCAGCCGCGCGGAGGAGCCCATGGCGGCCATTGCGGGGGCTCGGGATCCGGCGGGATCCAGCAGCTCAATTGGTCAGTCGTTCAGTCGGTTTCCCAGGCCGGACAGGCCACTTGACGGGCCGGGTTCAGCACTGCTAGGCGGGTTTGCGCAATGGGTGAACACGTGAGTAATGGCGAGTAGACGCAGTTCGGATTGGTTGAAATCAATGACCTTTGTAGTGATTTCATTGGATGATAATCGACGCTTTCCCGCGCCCCAGCGCCAATCCGAGTTGGTTCTGCGCGCCAACTTTACGGGCAGAGTGATTGTTGGTGATGCCTTTGATTGCTGCTATTTCAGTACTTGCCTCAAGCCAACACCAATTCCCAAGGAAACATTGGGAATTCGCATCATCAGCCGACGAAGATGGCGATGCGCGGCAGCCTCCGCAGCGAGACCAGCGCCACGCGCGCGGCGCTGCGTGGGGAGACGCCTTCTGTGGTGGCGTACGCAGCGGATGCCGTCGAGAGCGGAGACGCCACGCCTCCGCCGTCGCCACAAAGCGCCGCGATGTTGACGGCCTTCGGTCTGGGTACAGCGGAGGAGGAGGAAGAGAAGGAGGAGAAGCAGAAGAGAGAGGCGTCGGACTCGGACTCGGACTTCCTGCCTGGGGAGAAGGCGGGCGCCAAGCGCAAGAAGCGGCGGCTGCGGCAGGGCGCGAGTCCCAAGGCGTCCGTCGCACGGAAGCGACGAGCGAAGGAGGAGACGGATGAGGAGGAGAAGGAGGAGAAAGCGGAGGAGATGGAGGAGGAGATGGAGGAGGAGACGCAGCGGTTCAAGACGGACAAGCGCGGCCGCGAGAAGCAGAACTGGGTGGACGATGGCTGCGCGGCGACGTTCGAGGCGCGGCTGGCGGAGCTGCAGCGCAGCATACAAACCAGTGTGCGCGACGGCCGCGTGACGTTCTACAACAACCCAAAACCATCAGAGGAGGAGGACGACGAAGAGCTGGACGACGGAGGGTTCCACGACGACGAGGAGGACGCCGTGGACGCCGCCAAGCCCGCGTACTACAGCCCGACGGACGTGATGGTCACGGACTCGGGGCTCAGCGTGCCCACGTACATGTACGAGCACCTGTACCCGCACCAGAAGGAGTGTCTCGACTGGCTGCACCATCTCCACGAGCGCAACACGGGCGGCATCCTGGGCGACGAGATGGGGCTCGGCAAGACCGTGCAGATCGCGTCGTTTCTGGGGGCCATGTACGACGCCAAGCGCGTGCGCACGGTGCTGCTGCTGTGTCCGGCGAGCGTGCTGCTGCAGTGGGTGCGGGAGTTCCATCGGTGGTACCCGTGGCTTCGCGTCGTGCTGCTCCACGCGTCTGGCACGGGAGGCACGCGCGCCGGCCGCACGTACTCGCAGCTCATCGACGAGGTCATGGAGTTTTCATCCCTCGCCAACGAAGACGACTTGGACGGCGACCAGCTACGGCGCAGGATCCGAGGCCGGGGCGACGGAGGCGTCGTGATCTCCACGTACGAGAACGTGCGCCAGTACCAGGAGCTGTTCATCGACCTCGAGTGGGACTACGTCGTCCTGGACGAAGGCCACCGCATCCGCAACCCGGACGCCGAGATCACGCTCGTGTGCAAGCAGCTCAAGACGGTCCATCGCATCATCCTGACAGGCACCCCCATCCAGAACCGCCTGCGGGAGCTGTGGTCGCTGTTTGACTTCGTGTTTCCCGGGAAGCTGGGCACGCTGCCGACGTTCGAGGACGAGTTCGTGCTGCCGATTCGTACGGGCGGCTACGCGAACGCGTCCAAGATGCAAGTCGTGATGGCGTACAAGTGCGCGCTGGCGCTGAAAGACATCATCAATCCGTTCATGCTGCGCCGCACGAAGAAAGAGATCCAGCACGTCACCAAGATGCCCGAGAAGATGGAACAGATCATCTTCTCCAGCCTCACGAGTCGCCAGTACGAAGCCTACGAGTCCTACCTGTCGTCGCCTGAAGTTGCGGCCGTGCTCAAGCAGGACATCCGTCCGTTTCGAGCGATCTCCATCCTGCGCCACATCTGCAACCATCCCGATCTGCTGATGACGGTGGGCGAGTCCAACAAGGGCAGTCGAGCAAGAGGACAAGGCGGCTGGGGCGAAGACCGGTACGGATCCGATCTTGAACGGTACGCAAAGCGACCGCCGGGCGTTGACTACGGCGACCCCGAAGGCAGCGGCAAGATGGTCGTGCTGCAAAAGATCCTGACGATGTGGAAGCAGCAAGGCCACCGCGTGCTGTTGTTCACGCAGACGCGGAAGATGCTGGACATTCTGGAGAGCTACATGGCGAGCATGGGGTACGTGTACTGCCGACTCGACGGCACAACGAGCGTGAAAGAGCGGCAGTCGCTGCTCGACGCGTTCAATCAGGACGGCAGTAAGATCTTCATCTTCCTGCTGACGACGCGTGCTGGCGGCATCGGCGTGAATCTCACGGGCGCGGATCGCGTGGTGATCTTCGATCCCGACTGGAACCCGTCGACTGATCTGCAGGCGCGCGAGCGATCGTGGCGACTGGGCCAGACGAAGCAGGTCACGATCTACCGACTCATCACCAGCGGCACGATCGAAGAGAAGATCTACCACCGCCAGATCTTCAAGCAGTACCTGACCAACAAAGTGCTGACCGACGCCAAGCGCAAGCGGTGCTTCAACAAGCACTCGCTGCGCGATCTGTTCATACTGGGCGACCAGAACGCGGCGAGTAACGGCGGCAGCGTGGAGACGGCGGGGCTGTTTCTCGAAGGAAACGTGGCGAATCCCGACGAGAAAACGACGGAAGATGGCGAAATCGACGAAGCCGAGGACGGCGAAGTAGGTGGCCGCGTCGTGGATTCGAACGAGGAAGAAGACGCCGAGGACGCAGACACTGCCGCAGCAGCGGGCAGCGGTGCGAATGGCGGCAGCGACAACGACGCGATCCTGCGGCAGCTCTTCTCCGGCGACCAGATCATGGGCGTGTTCAACCACGACGCCGTCGAGTCGGACGGCGTCCAGAACCAGGAGGCCGACCTGATCGAGCTCGAGTCGACCAAGATCGCTGAGTCGGCTCTCAGTGCGCTACGAGCGTCGTGCGCTCTGGTGCGTCAGCAGCGAACGTCCGTGTTCACGCCAACGTGGACAGGCCGCAGTGGAGCCGCTGGGGATCCAAGCCAGCGCCCGGCGGGTGTGGGTGGAGCTGCTGCTGGCCAGAGCCGTTTTGGGAACCGCGTAGCGAGAGGCCGACCAGGAGCGGGTGTGGTGGTCAACAACGTGGGCGGACGGCGAGGCAACGCGCCGTCTCCGCTCGCTACGAGCAATCCCTTCGCGCAGGCCACGAGCTCGTCGCGAGACATGCTCGCACGGATCAAGGACCGCAAGAACGGCATCTCCAGCTCCGGTCTCAGCAGCGCGGCTGCGGCCAAGCCCCCTCGACGTGGCCGGGCAGCGGACCCGTCCGTCGGACGGCCCCAGCTGTCCAGCACGGGCCACATGAAGGCCGAGGACATCGCCAAGCAGCTCCACGCGTTCCTGCTTCTGCGCAGCTCGCCGAACTCGAGCCGCAACGCCGGCCGCCCGGCGTCGTTCTTGGGCGCGACGACCGAGGAGCTGCTGGACGCGTTCGGCTCGGTGGTCGCCCCCAAGGACAAGCTCGTGTTCCGCAACCTGCTGCGCGACATCGCCGTGTGCCGCGGCCGCAAGTGGGTGCTCAAGGACGAGTTTCTCAGTTGAACATAATATATATTAAAAGCGGCTGATGGCGTCCTGGTGCCGCTTGTAGAAGCCCTGCTGCCACGACCACGTGGCCTGGAAGCTGCCCGCGGGCACGCCGTACTTGGCCGCGATCTCCATGGCCTTGCTCTTGACGGTCTGCGTGGACACCTCGCCCACGCCGGCGTCCTTGCCGGCGCGCTGGATGGCCTGGATCCACAGCACGAGCTCGGCCTCGCCTTGCGTGCCCAGCGTCGTGGCCGTGCCCTTCTCTCTCCGGCGGCTCTGGCCGGCCGTGGCCTGCTTGAAGCACATCTCCTCGATGGCCGGCCGCTCCTTGACCCACTTGTAGATCTGCCGCTTGCGCGACGCCACGGCCGCCGGCGCCAGGTGCGCGTAGAACTCCTTGACCGTCGCGTTGATGTCGCGCTCGTGCGCGTCGTAGAAGTTGATCACCGCCAGCTTGTGCGCGTACGTCACGGGCGTGCGCAGCGACTGGTTGGCCTTGCGGCCCGTGCCGTGCATGCGCGGGCGGCCGCGCGTCGGCGCTACGACTGCGGCCGACGCCTCAGGCTCTGGCTCTGCTGCGTGCGGCGCAGTGGCGGCAGGAGCCGCGGGTGGTTCTGAAGAAGATGGAGATGCGGCTGACGATTGCGGCGGCGTTTGTCGGCCGTGGGCGGCGACAGGCGACGCGTTCGACGGCTCAGAGCGCGGCGCTTCGTCCTCGCTCTGCGTGCGCTCGTCGTCGTTGTCGTTGTCGTCGGATTGGCCCGACAGCAAGCGGTGCATGAGCGTGCGGCGCTGCTGCTGGAGCTCCATAGTGGTGTGGTGGTCACGCTTTCTCGAAAAAAGTACGGTTGATACGAGTGCAAGGCCACAAGACACTGATTTACGTTAACATTCCATATTAATTGCTCTTGTAGAAAGGTTTTGTTGGGTTACACTGGGGTTACGTTTCATCTTCCTCTAGAAGAGCAGATGCCGAGTCCGGTGGCCTCCCAAAGCCAAGAAGACACACGCGAGCCAACATGGAGCGCGGGGGCGGCCTCCACGTCATGAAGCGCCGCGAGCGCAGCAGCAGCAGAGACGCCGACAGAGAGAAGCACCGCGACAGCGAGACGCGCGCGCGCTCGCGCTCTCGAACGCGGCGTCGCATTCCCAGTCCGCCTTCCGCACGCCGCCACAGTCGCAGCCGAAGCCGCGGCAGTCGAGGGAGCAGTCGCCACTCCAGTCGCCGCAGCCGCAGCCGCGACAGAGCCACAGCGTCCTCGTCCTCCTCATCGTCTGCTTCTTCGTCTCGCGACCGCGCCGCGGATCTCTTCCGCTCGCAGCACCGCAGCGGCGGCAGCGGCAGCGGCCGAGGCGACTCGGCGCTGGGCCTCGACCGCCTCGCGGAAACCAAGCGCCGCGAGCGCCAGCGCGACGGCTCCGTGGCGTCCACGCGCAGCACGCTGAGCGCCCGCTCGGAGCGCACGCGCGCGCTGGACCACAGCGAGTGGGACGAGCCGGAGGAGCTGCGCAGCGTCCGCAGCAGCAGTGGCAGCGACGCCCGAGCCACGCCCCGCACGGCGAGCGCCAGCGACATAGACCGAGGCAGCAGCTCCAGCGCACGCCGCGGTGGCGGCGATTGGGAGAACCCGACGCCGAGTCCGCTGGTGCGAGGGGGCGACAGAGGCGACAGGGGAGGCAGCAGCAGCGCGCGGCGGTCGCATTACGGCAGCCAGGAGGAGAGTTACGAGCCGCCGAATGAAGACGGCGGCCGCTGGCGCAACGCGACGCGGCGAGACGGCGGCCCGAAGAAGCAGTACGACGACCAAGTGGAGGAGGAGTTCGACCGCGAGTTCTATCTGAACGACGAGAGCGGCGGCGGCGCGACGTACGAGGCCCACGGCGAGCACGTGTTCCTGGGCAACAAGGAGAAGTTCAAGGAGATGGAGGAGCGGCTCGCCAAGACGCGCGCGCGCGGCGAGAACAAGCTGCGCGGCATGTCGGCGCGCGCGTCGGCGCTGAACGCCGACCAGGAGGCGTGGGAAAACAACCGGCTGCTGACCAGCGGCGTGGTCGCCAAGACGCGCGTCGAGACCGAGTTCGACGACGAGCTGGACGCGCGCGTGCAGATCATGGTCCACAGCACCAAGCCGCCGTTCCTGGACGGCCGCGTGGCGTTCACGACGCAGACGGAGATGGTGTCGACCGTGAAAGACCCGACGTCGGACCTCGCGGTGTGTGCGCGCAAGGGCAGCGAGCTGCTGCGCCAAGTGCGCGAGCAGCGCGAGCGGTCCAAGATGCGGAAGCGGTTCTGGGAGCTCGGCGGGTCCAAGATGGGCGACGCCATCGGCGTGAAGGCGCAGGAGGCCGGCGGCGAGAACGAAGACGCCGACGAGGCTGAGCGCAAGCGGCTCGAGGAGAGCGGCGACGTCGACTACAAGGCCGACAACCAGTTCTCGACGCACTTGAAGAAGTCCAAGGCCGTGAGTGAGTTCGCCAAGACGCGCACGATCCAGGAGCAGCGGCGGTTCCTGCCCATCTACCAGTGCCGCGAGGAGCTGCTGCAGGTGATCCGAGAGAACCAGATCGTCGTGATCGTGGGCGAGACCGGGTCCGGCAAGACCACGCAGCTCACGCAGTATCTCCACGAGGAAGGGTACTCGCAGTACGGCATGATCGGGTGCACGCAGCCGCGTCGTGTCGCCGCGATGTCGGTCGCTGCGCGTGTGGGCGAGGAAATGGACGTGACGCTCGGCGATGAAGTCGGCTACGCGATTCGTTTCGAGGACCTGACGTCCGACAAGACCGTGGTCAAGTACATGACCGAGGGTGTGCTGCTGCGCGAGTCGCTGCGAGAAGCCGATTTGGATTCGTACTCGGCCGTAATCATGGACGAAGCCCACGAGCGAGCGCTCAACACGGACGTGCTCTTCGGTATCCTCCGCAAGGTCGTGCAGCGCCGCAGCGACTTTAAGCTCATCGTGACCTCGGCGACGCTCGACGCCGACAAGTTCGCTAACTTTTTCGGCTCCGTGCCCATGTTCACGATCCCTGGCCGCACGTTCCACGTGGAGACGTACTACGCCAAGTCGCCCGCCGAAGACTACGTTGACGCGGCCGTGAAGCAAATGATCCAGATCCACTTGTCGCATCCGCCAGGTGACGTGCTGATCTTCATGACGGGACAGGAAGACATCGAGGCGACGTGCTTCGTGCTGGCGGAGCGCATGGGCCAGATCGACGGCGCGCCGCCGCTGATGGTGCTGCCCATGTACTCGCAGCTTCCCGCGGATCTGCAGGCCAAGATTTTCGACGCGTCCGACGTGCGCAAGTGCATCGTGTCGACCAATATTGCTGAGACGTCGCTCACGGTCGACGGTATCAAGTACGTGATCGACACGGGCTACTGCAAGGTCAAGGTGTACAACCCGAAGATTGGCATGGACGCGCTCACGATCAGCCCGATCAGCCAACAGAACGCTAACCAGCGTGCAGGGCGAGCCGGCCGCACCGGTCCGGGCTTCAGCTACCGACTGTACACGGAGCGGCAGTACGTCCACGAGATGCTGGAGGCGCAGATCCCGGAGATTCAGCGCACGAATTTGGGCGCTGTTGTGCTGTTGCTCAAGTCGCTCGGTGTGAAGAACCTGCTCGAGTTCGACTTCATGGACCCGCCGCCGCAGGACAACATCATCAACTCGATGTACCAGCTGTGGGTGCTCGGCGCGCTCGACAACACGGGCGAGCTGACGGAGATCGGCAAGAAGATGGTCGTGTTCCCGCTGGACCCGCCGCTGGCCAAGATGCTGCTGTTCAGCGAGCAGCTCGGGTGCTCGGCCGAAGTGCTGATCATCGTGTCGATGCTGTCGGTGCCCAGCGTGTTCTTCCGCCCGAAAGACCGCGAAGAGGAGAGCGACGCGAGCCGCGAGAAGTTCTTCGTACCGGAGAGCGACCACCTCACGCTGCTGAACGTGTACAACCAGTGGAAGATGAACAACTACTCGAGCCAGTGGTGCACGGACCACTTTATCCACGCCAAGGGGCTCAAGAAGGCCCGCGAAGTGCGCGAGCAGCTCGTGGACATCATGAAGCAGCAGAAAGTGCGGCTCGTGTCGTGCGGCGGCACGTGGGACGTCGTGCGCAAGGCCATTTGCTCGGCGTACTTCTACAACTCGGCGCAGATCAAGGGCATCGGCGAGTACGTGAACATGCTCACGGGCATGCCGTGTAACCTGCACCCGAGCGCCGCGCTGTTTGGGCTCGGGTACACGCCCGACTTTGTGGTGTACCACGAGCTCATCTACACGACCAAGGAGTACATGCAGTGCGCGACGGCCGTGGAGGGCGAGTGGCTGGCGGAGCTGGGCCCCATGTTCTTCAGCGTGAAGGAGTCGTACAAGTCGCGGCTGCTCAAGCGCCAGAAGGAACAGGACGAGGCCAAGCTCATGGAGCAGGAGATGTCGTCGGCGCTGGCCAAGAGCAAGAGCGACGGCGAGGACACGGCAGCGCTGAGTGCAAAGCGCCAGCGCATGGCTGTGGCCACGCCTGGGCGGCTGGATCCGTCCATGAAGCACGCCAAGACGCCGCTGCGGACGCCGAGACGCTTCGGGTTCTGAATTTTCGAACATGGATGGATGGGAAAAATATAGAAAATGTAGCCATGTTGGATGTTAAGTACGCATACGGGAGGAGGATTGAACTTAGTGAGTTAGCCCACCCAAAGACCCAGATATAGACGTTCACCCCGTCTGATGGTGGGTTGACCTGGGTCTGTGATCACAGGGAAGGGAGGGATGTCATGCAAACAGACAGCGGCACAGACAAGCGGCTTCACCTGCGACACAGACACGAGCAGCCGAGTGATCTTGCCACTGCAGCAGCTCATTCGACAACAAGCGCAAGCCCCCACACGACCCCACCCTCCAAGCAACTAGACGCCAACGATGCCGCACAGCCGCGAGTTGGCCAACAAGAAGAACGACCAGAAGGACCGCCACTCGCGCGGCAGAGCCGGCTCGGACGTGGCCAGCGCCAAGAAAGGTAGGTCTAAGTGCGATTGATTGATGCAGCGCGGTTGATTGATCGAAAATGCTACGGATGATTGATTGAAATGCATGGGTTTGATTCATTCATGATAGGCGGAGCGGGAGCCCACAACTGGGGCGGACTGTCGGCGAGTGCTGAGGGCACCGTCGTCGCGATCGACCGCCACGACCCGAACTACGACAGCTCGGAGGAGACGAGCGAGTGAGCGAATGGAAGAACGCGAGACGAGCCCACGAGGCCGCGAGCATTGTAAAATAGCCAAGCCAAAGCAGTAGCGTCAGTGAGTAGTCAGCAGCGAAAACGCACAGGCGTCAAATGACAGCCAGTATCAACGTGTCCAGCATACTTGTCAGTCCTCTCTCTCTCTCTTTCATCCCCCGCTTCAGTTCGGCACCGTCGCGCCACTTGTTCTCCGTCCCCATGTTGAAGCACGCAGGAGCTCCTCACCTGCATATCGTCCTCCTCTATTTTCATCCAATCACATCGCCCAGAGCTTAAACATCCGCCAATCAAACACCTTCATCTTCCTCATATCCACCAATCACCCACCTCCTATGAGTTCTTCAAGAATCCATTTTCGCAGGTCCTCGTCCTCCCTACGTCTTCTACCAACTATCTAATTACACAGTTTAACAAATTAACACAGGCTCGGAGCTGTTGGCTGCTTGAGCTGGTCACGCCGGACAGGCCACCGCATCAAACGCATCCATCGCCATGGCGGCCGTCGCTGCGTCTCCTGCTGCTCCCGCCGCCCCCGCTGCCGCTGCGTCTTCCGATGCACTGATCCCCAACGGCATGTGGAGCAGCCCGGAGCTCATCGCCGAGGGCTCGCTCGTGATCCTGTACGAGAACCACGCGTCGCTCACGTACTGCTACGCCAAGCGCGGCGAGGTCTTCTACAACCGCCACGGCGACTTCCGCCACGACGACATGATCGGCCAGCACTTCGGCGCCAAGATCGTGTCGCAGGACAAGCACGGCCGCCGCGGCTACATGCTGCTGCTGGCGCCCACGCCCGAGCTCTGGAGCCGCGCGCTGCGCCACCGCACGCAGATCGTGTACTCGCTCGACGCGTCCGCCATCCAGTTCAGCGCCGCGCTGCGCTCGGGCCACCGCGTCGTGGAGAGCGGCACGGGCAGCGGCGCGCTCACCACGTCGTTCGCGCGCACGGTCGCGCCGCACGGCCACGTGTTCACGTTCGAGTTCAACCCGCACCGCGCGCAAGTCGCGCGCGACGAGTTCAAGCGCAACGGGCTCAGCGACGTGATCACGGTCGACTGCCGCGACGCGTACGAGGACGGCTTCCCGGAGGAGCTGGCCGGCACGATCGACCTCGTCTTCCTGGACCTGCCGTGTCCGTGGAAGGCCATCCACCACGCCACCAAGATGCTCAAGCAGGGCGGCCACTTCGCGTCCTACTCGCCGTGCATCGAGCAGGTCTCCAAGACCTGCGACGCGCTGCGCGAGGCCGGCTACGAGAGTGCGTTTTGACTTCGACTGACTCGTTTGTTGTATACAAGGAGGGATTGGCTGACTGTAGCTCTTTGGATTGTAGAGATCCGCACGATCGAGACGCGGCTCGTGCCCTTCAGCTCCCGCAACGTGGAGCTGCCGACGCCCGACTTCGGCTTCGGCGCGTCGGCTTCGGCTGCTACGACTGCGACGAGCGACGCGGCCGTGGACAGCACCGAGTCGACGGCCGACGACAGCGCCGAGGACGCGACGGCGACGCCCGAGGCCGCGCTGAGCTACAAGAAGCGCCGCCTGAACGCCAAGTTCTCGGGCGACACGCTCGTGGCGCGCAAGGACCTCGAGATCCGCGGCCACACGGCGTTCCTGACGTTCGCGTCCAAGTTTTTCGACTAGCCAACGAGCCCAAAATGTATTTTTTTTTTCGAACCGACCGAATAGAGCAACGAACCCATGAACAACAGAGAGTGAATCATCTACTTGGGGCGGTTGAAGAAGCCCAGGAGGTCCTTGACGATGATGTTCCAGCCGATGGAGATGACGACCTCAACCACGAGCAGCCAGATCACGATCCACTCGAGCTTGGTGCCGTGCTGCTGCGTCAGCTCCTGGTTCAGCACCTCCACCCTACAAACAGAGCCAGTCAGCCTCTCTCTCTCTGCCCCTTCACGACCCACAGCGCCGCACGTACAGCTCGCGCAGGATCTCGAGGCGCTTGTTGAGGATCTTGACGCGGTTCTTCACGTCCAGGTACTTCATCATCGTCTGGTAGAGCGGCTCGTACTCGTCGTCCTCCCAGAGGAAGTCGGGCTCGTCCAGGATGTCCGAGTGCAGGTTCACGTCGGCCAGTTCGATGAAGAGCTGGCCGATGAGCTTGGAGATGTCCGTGTGCGAGTACTGGATCGAGCCGGCGGTCACGAGGTTGGACGGGATGTGCTTGGTGTTGCGTATCCGCTGCTCCACGCGCTCCTCGAACACGTCGAGCTTGGCCGACTGCGCCATGGCGAACGAGATCGCGAGCTTCTCCTCCACCTTGGCCGTGCTCAGCACGATGGCGTCGTTGGCCACGCGGCTCGCGTCGCCGTACGTGAACTCCATGTCCTCGGCCGCGATCTCGTCCACGCGGCTCGTGCTGAACGCCACCAGCGCCTGGAGGTGGCGCGCCTCCTCCTCGTGCGTCATGCCCCAGAACACGCAGCAGCCCGTCCTGCCATCAATCAAACACCACACTCCATCAGATCAACATCAACCATCAATCGTAGAGCCACGCACGCGAAGTAGAACGCGTCCTTGCGCTGGAGCCTGGCGGCGCGCTCGGCGGGCTGGTCGTGCTCGTCGATGTTCGCCAGCGGCCGCCCCTCCTGCGGGTCGTAGCTCGCGTGGACCACGCCCATGTACATCTTGTACTGCCAGCCCACGACGTGCAGCCGCGGGTCCTTCACGGCTCTGTCCAGCCACTTGAGCAGCTTGAACACGCCGATGGCCTCGCACGTGCAGTACGCTGCCACGCGCGCCATGCTGCGCGCGGTCGGCGGCTCGTCCGACTGCACGCGGAAGCGGCTGCGGTTGCGCCGCGTCTTCTTGCGTGGCGCCACGTCCCTGGCGTCCATGGCAGCCGCCAGCGACGCCGCCTTCGACCGGAAGCCCGGCCACCGCGGCTTGCGCGCTCCGAGCCCAAGTGCCAGCGAGCTGTCGCTGCTGTAGCTCAGCGCCGGCGGCTGCTGCAGCGCGTGGACTGCGCGCCGCGTGCGGTTGTGGTGCGAGTGCAGCGCCGCGCCGCCCAGCGTGGCGCGCGTGGCCGTCGTGGCGTCGTACTCGTCGTCGTCCTCCTCCGAGTCGCTGTTGTCACTGTCGCTGTCGTCGTCGGTGGTCAGCGCGGCCTTGCGCTGGCTAGCGGACGTTCTAGAAGACCGCTGGCGCAGCGACGCGCTCTGCGGACGCTGCTGCGTCCACTGCGCGCTCTGGCGCTGGCTGCCGCGCGCCTGGGGGCTCGTCGCAGCCTTGGGAAGCAGCGGCGACGTCTCCGTTGACTTCATCTTCCTGGAAGAAAAAGACCCGTTGAAGCGTCACTCGTGAATGAGCACCATCATGGAGGAGGAGGAGGTCCAAACGGATCCATCAGGCGAATCACCCAATCACCCAGTCCGTCTAACCGCACCATCCACCAATCAAAACAGTTCAAGTCGACATTATCAGCCAATCAGAAGAGAGTAGCTCTCCATCAAGTGAGACCGTGGCCATCTCGCGTGGTGATCTTCATGCTCTTGGCGCGCCGCTCACTGCTGCCGCGCCTGCCTCTCTATCGCCGCCGCTCCTCCTCCTCCTCCTCCTCCATGAGCTCCTCGTCCTTCCAGTGGCACGACAGCAGCGCCGCTCTGCGCCGCGAAAGCGTCGCGGCCTTCAACGCCTTCCTGCTGCAGGCCAAGTCGCAGCTCGCGCAGCAGCCCGCGAGCCGCCACGCCGTCCACGTCATGATCGGCAACGAGGCCGCCGACGCCGACTCCATCGTCAGCTCGCTGGTCTACGCGTTCCACCGCCACCGCGTCGCGGCGAAGGAGCCGACGCCGACGCCAACGATCTTTGTGCCCGTGCTGCCCATCCCTCGCGACGAGTTGGCGCTGCGCTGCGACGTGTCGTCGCTCCTGCAGGCGCTGGAGATCGACAAGGCGGCGATCCTCTTCGTCGACGAGTTCCCGTGGCGCCACGAGGCGCTGAAGAGCCGTCTGCGGCTCACGCTGCTCGACCACAACGCGCTCAACACCAAGCGCATCGCCGCCGAGGTGCCGGCGGACGAGCTGGGCGAGATCGTGGAGATCCTGGACCACCACAAGGACGTCGGCAGCCACGCCAACGCGCCCGCTCGCGAGATCGCGTTCGCCGACGGCCAGGCGCT
>JAADXN010000495.1:0-21968 GCA_023337875.1 Pythium apleroticum | reverse complement strand
GTGGGGAAGGAACTAGCCGGAGCTAGTGGTGGCAGGCACATGATGTGCCTGCCAGTGAGCGACATCACTGTGGAGGTGTGTCGCCACCGGCTCCCATCCGATGTGGGACGTGGGGGAGTGGGTCTGGAAGCTCTTGCGCGATGGATGATCATACTGTAGCGGCCAAGCCAACACGCTTGGATAAGTCACTCTCACTGAGAGTCCTTCGCTCAGGTGGGGAGCAACACGCGAAAGGAATCTCCCACCAGCACAGCATCATGGAGGCAGCAGTTGTCTTGCACCAACTGATGTTGTAGCTTGCAACTTGTCCCCCCCCTTCCTCGTCAATTTACCATTGGTGAACGTCTTGTGGCTCGGTCTGTGTGGCTGGCACGCTGCATGCCACGCAAATGGATCTCATCGTCGCCGTCCATCCGTCGCTGTCGCTGTTTCAGTGTCCGCGTCACTGGTGTCAATGTGCTCAAAGATCTACGTAGTTTTCGTACAGTACATCCGCGTCGTTTGTCTTTCAGCTCGTTAGAATTACGATCAAGTCACTATTCGCATGCTCACCGACGCCAAACTGCACGCCGGGATGCCACCCACAGCACCCAAACCAATCCTAACTGAAACCTGGCGGGAGCAGCGACTTTGCCAGTGGCGAGGACACTTCGCGTCTCCACAACGCCGGACTGGTGTATTCCTCGATGTTGTTGACGTCCGCTACAGCCAACATGGCAATCGCTTCGTGGCCCGAGACTGCGGGGCGGCCTCGTTCCACGGCACTCGAGATTCGATCCACTGTGGTGTAGACGGCGTCGGCTGCGTACGCGTCGCCTTTGTCAAACCAGTGCAGGTTCCCACCCGCGTTTCTGTATCGGCGGTCGATTGCGTCGCGCCACATCTTCATCTTTCTCGACGCTGCTACCACATCCGCTTCCGACCACAGAGGCACCAGACACTGCGCGACGTTGCTACCACTTGACGCCTCTGGCAGTGCGTCTGGCGCGACGTGCAGGTCGAGCTTGATGCTTGGAAGCCGCACTCGAGCTTCCTCGTGAAAGAGCTTGTCAGCGCAGAGCCACACGCGACTTTTCGTTGGCGCGTAGCTTGCGGCCAACACGGCGACCTCGCGGAACTTGTTGTAGGCAGTCACGCGCGTTCCTCCGTAGTCTGACAGAGGCAAGCGCTCCCACGCGTAGTACTTGCACGCATCCCCCAGCAACAGATACACAGTGGCGTCATGGCGGTCGAGCTTCCGGAATAACACGACGCGATGGCGCAACTTGACCTCGACGTACAAGCACATCAGCAACAGCAGACTGGTCGTGCCGACACCTGGCGATCCAACGAGCACGAGCTGCTGCTTGTGGTCCGCCGAGTCCAAGTCGTCGCGCCCGTCGGGGAAGAAGCGGTTGTGAAAATGCTGCTTGAACACGTGCCACACCATCACGATCTCCTGTCGAACGTAGAGCTTCTTTGGCGGCAAGGTCCACATCCACGGCAACGAGCTTCGCAACGTGTCAGTAGAGATACACTCGCCGTTCGTCCACGCGTCCAGATTGGGGATGTCTTCTGCCTCTAGCAGCATTCCCGTTTCTTCTGCCGTGATCAACAGCGTCTGCAGGCGTCGCGATGGCCATTGTCGCGCCCAGCGCACGCCGACAAGTATTTGGATGCAGTCCGGCGGAAGAGGCGTATTAGAGCCAAACACGCAGGGATCATCAAGCCGCTTGGGTGAGCCCAAAACCCTCGTTTCCCAAGTTTCCGTGTCCGCGATGGAGCGGATACGCTGCGCCATCTTCCAGGTCGACACGACGCACGCGCCCGTCATCGTTGAGGTAGATATGGACCCCAGTGTGAAGATTCCATCTCTACGCGACGCGATAGAAACGAAGCTCGTCGCTGCCGACAATACCAACCGGCTACTGGGGCCGACGGGGATGTGGAAGCTGTACGCCGCGAAGGATGACCGGAAGGAGCACGGCGCATGGTCGACGAGCAAACTGCGCGTCGGATGACGAGCTACGACATTCTGCGGAGCGGACGCCAGCCTATGGACCCGACGTCGGTTCTGGAATGCGAGAAGAACTTCGCAGCGCATTTCCAGCCGCAGCCCGAGTCCGATGACGTGCATGCGCTAGTGATCGTCTGTAACAAGGACGAGTGGCTGACGCTGCGGGTCGCAGTCTTTGAAGAGGATCGCTGGAACGAAGCTGTGCATCTCAAAATGGATGTGAAGCGGACCGACTCAGTGGACCAACTGATGTCCTCCATCTACAAAGTGTTCATCGAGAGCCAAAAGTACTCGGTCCTGCTGTGGAGATTGTACCTTGCTCAGGATTCCGACGGAAACTGGCTCACCATCGAGACCGTTGATCCAATGACAAGTCGCGAGCTCGTGCAGAGTGGCCGCCGGCGCATGCCCTCGGGCGGGCGTCTCGACTGGGCCGAGTTGTTTGGGCCGGGCACAACTCAGCCGCGTGACTACCGCATCCACGTGCTCGCCATCTCAAGCGAGAGGCGACAGGAGTTGGATGACGTGCTCGTCTCTGTTGAGTGCGCGATCGTCACAGCCTACCAACTGGCGAGGTGCATCCCTCCAACGCGCCTGACGGTGGACGTTCACCCCAGTGCCTGTGTCGAAGACTTGCAAGCCGCGATCGTATACGAGATCGGCAACGAGCCGCCGCTTGCTAAGGAGGAGTGGAGGCTGTATCTAGCCCAAGCGGAAGATGGCTCTCGGCTCGACCGCGACTCCATTCTCAGAATGAAAATCGGCCAGGTGGAGTGCGACCACCGCAAGCCACTCGCTTCACACGCCCTTCTGGCCAGTGACGAATGCTTTGGCAACGCCGCGTTGCATGAGCAAGACAGTCGAACCCGGATCTTGGTCGATACGCAGGCGGGGAAGGCCCGCCCAAGCCCCGAAGAAACCCTGCAATCGATTCTTTCGACTGCGTCCTCGACTCAACGCCTCCCTGGAAACCTTGGTGAAGCTGACATTGATCACTGGTGCGACGCCGACTGCGGCTCGATGAAGGACATCGCACGACTCGCAGCTATCTTCCCAGTGCTTCCTCGTTTCTATTACGTCCGCAAGGAGATCCTCATCGTCTGGAACGTGTTCAAGGCTCTGTTCCTGAGTCGCTTCGACGCTGCCGCTTCCACGACCACGACAAGTTGGTCGGATGAGAAGGAACTAGTGCTCGCTGGGTCTCCTGTTGTCGGCAAAAGCAGCTTCCTGATGCTGCTCTGCGCGTATGTCGCTGTGAAGTTTCGCTGTCGAGCGGTCCTCTACCAGAGACACGAAGACGCCAGCTCAAGTGTCTGGTATCTTGCGGGTGATGAAGGCACGATGTACCTGTGGAAAGATCTCTCGCTGCACAGTGCGTGGAATGAAGAGCTCCTGCGCGCTCGCGTGGACGAGCTAGCGTCCACAGCACGCAGTGCACGCGGAAACGTGTGGGTCTGCACGGATGGCTTCTCGCAACACGAGACGAGAACTCAGTCGCAATGTCTCGAGATCGACCTTCGCATTCTCCCCTTTCCACGCTATGAGGTCCGGTACAAGTCGTGGGCTACTGTGCGGACGTGTCTTGTGGCCTGCTGGCGAGAGGCTGACTTGACCGCTCTGGGTAGGATGCGTGGCATGACCGACGACGAATGCCAGGCGCGATACCACGTGTCAGGCGGCATCCCGGCGTGGTTCTTGGGGGACATTGAGCAGGCGAAGCGCACAATCCGCCGCGCTGTGGAGCGACTGCTCTCTGTCAACGAGCGCGACATTGCGCCTCGCATGTGCCAGTCGACATGTGACGAGATCTTCACGCTGACATTTCCAGTGGACGCCACAGACGAGCAGTTCAGAACGCAGCTGCGGTGGCGCCACGAGGTCACGTCGGCGTTCGCGCAAAAGCTGGTACCAGAGGGGTTCCATTTTCGCTGGTTTTGATTGTCAATTGACCGTTGAGTCGTTCAATGCGTTTCAACTTTCCATTCATTCATTTCATTTCCACTTTTTATCATCTTTTTGCAGAACCCGTTCATGCAGATCTCCTCTCGTCCTCATCAAAGCACAGACACATACTGTCCACGGTCTTAGTCTCACACAGACGCAGTGGCGGCGACAGCGACCGGAGAAGTCGGGACCCGCATTTCGTCGTGTACCGCCGTGCTGTGCTCCTCACTGCCGTCCCTCGCCTTCTTGAACGTCGCGGATAGCACGAGTCGCTCGATGGCTTCGTCGGCGGCGTGGTTGGCCGCAAGCGCCGTCTTGATGTCGGCCTGCAGCACGCCTCGCGTGCGCTCCGAGCTGCCGAAGGCCTCTTGCAGCGGCGACAGCAGCAGCTGCACCCGCAGCGTCGCGACTTCGCGCGTGCCCTTCATCACAGGCACCCACTGGTCCCACATGCGGCCCACACGGAGTTGCTTGAGTGGAATCGCACACGCGCCGAACACGGACGGGTACAAGCGGTGCTGGCTCTTGACGCGCACGCTCAAAATGTCCTTGGCCGCCTCCGGCACGAGCACGTCGAAGTTCTCGTCCCAGACCGCCGGCTCTTCGGGTTTCTCCGGCTGCGGGATCGTCTTGGTGCGGAAGATGCGGTGCGTGTCCGTGTCTTCGCTCGAGGCGGTCGTCTGCGCGGCGGCGCTCTCCGTCTTCGCCGCGGACTTCTTCTTGGTGCAGAACAGACCGCGCTGGCTGCCGTGGGTCATGGCCGTCTCGCCCACGTACAGCTTGCAGTAGAGCCCCTGCGACGAGGATTCGTGCGGCAGGCCCTTGGCCGAGTGCACGCGCAGCAGCAGCCGCGACGGCGGCGCCGGCTCGGCCGCCTGCTTGGACTTGCGCGCTGCTCCCTTGGCAGCCATCGGTGCGTCAGTGGCGTCGTGGCGCTTGGCAGTTGGTGTGATACTGGGCGGCGAGTTAGCAGAATAAATCTCTCTCGGCCGAGGGCTGGCTGGGTTCGGTTCGCACCCAGTCACAGCAGAGAGGGACCGCCGACCAAATACTGAGTTGGAAAGTTGGCCTGGCGCGGGAAAGGCCACCACAGTGCACTGTTGTAGTGGCGGGCAAAATGGAGAATGGCATCCTCTCTGTCATGGCATGGCATGGCATGGCATGGCATGGCATGGCAGCTATGGCAGCATGACAGGCGTATGGCAGTCACCACGCGCGTCATTCAGGAGCAGTATCCATGGGCGAGGACGCCGAACGGCGCCAGATTTTTGGCTGATTTATTCAGTTGTCTCCTCCATTTTGTGTCCAAGAGTTCAGCCGGGAAACCGCGAGGGGAGATGGGGCGGAAAGCATATCTCAACCTTTATTTACAGAATCCCTCACCCTTTATTAGCAATGAAGATTAGTGCGTTAATGAGTGTTTTGGTCTGATTTGGGGAGCGGGCGAACCCGCGTAGCCATTCCGGAAGCGACTCGAGCTGCCCAAAGATCGGGAGACGAGTCGCGGCGGCCAATTTTTCGCGGCGCTTGAGGACGGCGCAGGAGTCTCGAGGAGTCGGAATATGGGCGAAGTGTGAACAAAATTCAGAGCGGAGATGGGGGCACTTAGGCGGTGTATTGACTCGCCGGGTCTGAACGCATGGCGTCCTCTCCTCTTCTGCTCGTCACCGTCGCAGGGCGGAAGATCCGGATCCGCGCCTTCGACTGTGTAAACAGCGACGTCGGACTGGGGATGCGCCGCGTGAAGCTGCGTGTTGAAGCTGCTGCGGCGCTGAATCGTGAAGCCACCGGGCCGCGCGGAATCCAGTGGCCGGCCAGCTCATCCCCACGCTGAGGCCGCGTCGTCGTCGGTGTCGCCAGTCTCGCGAAGCTCGCGCAGCAGTTGCCGCAGCCGCGCCTCTCTGTCCTCGCGGCTCTCGTTGTTGGCGGCTTGGTGGATGCGGTTGCCGGCTCGTGAGTTGTTCTCCAGCGTTGTGGATTCTTGGTCCGAAGAGGAGTCGGCTTCGGAAGTGCGGAATTTGTTGGGAGTCGAGGAGGGTGCCCAGGAAGACGTGGAGGACGATTGCGAAGGCGAGGATGCGGGGGCGGACACGCGCGGCCGGTCGCGAGCAATGCTGTTGAGAGACGCACGGATCTCTTCCATTCGCTTGTCGAAATCTGCATTTGGAGACAAGTGAGTAATAAGGGTTTGAGTGAGGCGAGCGGAATGGGGATCTCTCACCTTCGAAGACGTTCAGGCGTGAGGTGTCGGTATAAGGGCGGAATACGGGGAGCGTCGTCGCTGGATAAAGCGACGGCTCTGCTGGCGAGGTGGAGGATGAAGAGGATGAAGAAGACGACGAGTGGTTTGACAACGACGACAGCGTCGGCTCCCATCGAGGGATCGGACAAGGCCGCCCCAATCCAAGTGTTCGATGTGCTACTGCTGCTCTTGGAGATGAGGAGGACACGGAAGACGTGGATGACGGCGGTTCGATCGTTTCCATGGACTCGCTGCTTGCGATCTGCGAGCTGTTGTGCATGGTGTCGACCGAAGACGTCTCGTCCGACTGAGTTGGCCGCTGACTCGAACCACGTCCTCGGCGTCGGGGCGAGTATCTCGATTCTTCGCGTTGGCTGTCGTCTGGAGGCGTCCACGCCTTCGCCAGCTCTTTAAACTTGGATCGCAGTGCTGTGAGCTGCGCGAACGTCTCGTTTGTGAAGCTCGCAGTCTCGTGAGCGATCGTGGCGTTGAACTGCGGCATGCCAGACATCGGATCCGACTTGAACAAGTCACGGTGCATGTCCACCATCTCGTCCACGCGGGCGAACACTTGGCGCATGTTGCGACGAAAGTCGTAGAGCTGCTCACGCTGCTGTTGTAGGGAAAGCCCTCCATGGCCTGATGCTGAACTGCGGCTTATTGAGCGTGACGGTCGGATTGATACAGTGGCTGAGTCGCTTGCATCGCGGTCAGGCAGCGCATCCGTCTCTGGACTGGAGTCGTTCGAACTCACTTCACTTGCTGTGTAATGTGCAGGAGACGGACTCGAATACTGCGGCCGTGTTGGCGTATCGTCGCTTGCCGGCGTGAACGGAGGTGTGCGCGAAGAAGATCGGTTCGTTGAGGGTGTGTCGGTGATTGAAGAAGTGAACGGTGGCGACGAGACGTCCGTACTCGCATCGCTGTACACTGTAGCCGGAGTCGTCGGCTCACGAACTGATTCTCGTGGCGGTGGAGAGTACGTAGATGCGATCTCTGGTCGATAACTGGCATCAGTCGACCCTGTTTCTGATGAGGCGGCCACGTCGTTGGCGGTCTGAGGGACTCGAGGTTCTCGATCCCACGCATACCGAAGTGGCTGGGGCTCTTCAAGCTCAAGACTGTTAGTGCTGACGTAGCTACTACTTGTGCCACTAGCATAGCGCCGTGGATCTTGCATACTGCGTGGCTGTAGCCGTTCAGATGGCACCGATGCCATCGTTCGTCGTTCCTCCGTCCGCTCCGTCCGCCTCACGCTCGACGGCATGAACGCCACACTCGCTCTCCACGATGATACTGATCCAGCACTCTCACTGGTGACGCGAGAACTAGCTGTTGTGTCCGCATCATATCGATTCACCGGCCGGAGAGTAGCAGTAGCAGCAGGCCGCAACTCATTGCCGTTTGAAAGGCGGCGATTCACGTCCGCTGGAGCTGCTCGTGTATCGACCGTAGCTCGCTCCGTACTTGAGTAACGAGACAGCGAACTGGACACACCACTACGCACATCGCTGTCCACGTTCCAGTCGCTCACGTCTAGCTGCCGGGGCATCGGCCTTCGCGACGCACGGCCTTCGAAGTCCATAGTGGCGTCAATTGGTTTCCTCCCAATTCCTGCACGAAGCGTCGCCGAACTTCCATGTTGCCGCTTGTACCATATTCGAGGTACATTGATATCTTGATGATTGGATAAAATAGAACCATTATCAGCCAATTACATGCAGATATTATCCTGGTCTTATTTTCGTGCCGCTCATGGGACCGCCATGGTTGAAGGCACCATTTACGTGTGGCGAATACGAGGAAGAAGAATGCAGACTCCGCTGCCGTCGCCCGAGTTCTGCGTGCGTCCTGCGCCGCCGCTGAACCTTTCAATGGTACTGGTGGAAAGAGCGGGCCGCGCTCCACCGGCGGCGCCATTTGCGCTGCTCGGGGGCGTCACCCCGCCGCTGCGCAAGGTCGTCCAGAAGCCGCTCTTCGAGGTCAGGCCTCTGTGTTTTGTGTGTTGGTTTTGAGACAGACGGAGGGCTGAATGGTGCTTTTGACTGGCGTAGATCTTCGATGAGAAGGTCTATTTGATCCGCTCGCCGACACAGCTCATGCGGCTTATTGACTCCCTGCGGTATCACAAGCCTACGGTCGAGGAACGCGATGAGCTCAACCTCGTGAGCTCCACCGAGCGGCTCTACCTCCATAACCTCACTGACGTACGTGTATACTGCTATGCATATCACTAAGGGGCGTTTACTCATGATGGTTGCTGTGCACTTGTAGCTGCTGCTAGCGTGCGGTGGTCGGAAGGGCTTCCGCTTCACATCGACGGACATAAACCGCCTGCGCAGCGTGTGTGACTGCGTCAGCCGCAAATACGAGATTCTGAACCAGAGCTTCGAGAAGCTTCCGCTCGAAGTCAACCAGTTCCGATTCCCACCGGAGATCAAGCGAATCGAAGACGTGAATGATCTACACTGTGACCGCGAGGCCGTTGACAGAGTAAGAGACGGCGAGGACGCCGTGCGTTGGAAAGCGTTCCAGTTTCAGAGACTCGCGCGAGACTACTTCGACAGCTACGCTCGACTACGAGACACTGCGACGGATATTCGAGGGAGGTTCTACGAGTATCTAGCGCAAGAGCGCGCGACTGACGAGATCGAAATTCTCCCGGAGCCAGGTAAGGGCGACCGCAGTCTCTTGAGCACGAAAAGCTCTGATTGATGTTAACTTCGTGATCAGTCGAAGCGGAGTTTGAGGCCAAGGCGCAGCACCCGTTCCCCAGCTTTCTCCACTGCTTGATCCAAAAGTACCACCGCGAGCAGCGCAAGCAGTCGACAAAGTGGACGCCGTCGTGTTCGGAGCCGCCAGTGGATTCCATCGGGATCTTCTGTGTGTACTTGGCCCACGTGCTGCTCCAGCGAGAGACCCTCACGCAGGACGAGGTCCACAGCTTCGAAGTGTTGCTGCAAGTGCTGTACGTTGATGTACTGGATCATGGCCGCACATTCATCGACTGACAAAATCCGTGGCATGGCTCCCCAGGAAACTATCGTACCGAGTGGAGTACCAGCAGCTTCGCATCGTCGACATTTGCCGTCCCGACCCTGCCGACTCGTGTTGCGAAGGCGACAAAGGGTGCGTTCCAGGCCAGATCGTGACCAATGTGATGCTGTGTGCGATGATGTACGAGTTCCTGTCCACTGTGCGAGAGCTGCGGCTCGTGAACAAGGAGAAGAAGCTGCTTCCACGGCGAAGATCACGCCGAAGCATGTCAACTGGAGTCGCATGAGGCCAAACGAATTTCCCATACTACTACGGCACATTGATTGGTTCAAATATAACCAAAGTCAGTTCTTATTGGCTTTAATTGCTGATCGTACTTTAAAGAATTTACCCAGTACCCGTTTTTGGAATGTTTCTGGCGATCTTGGGAAGTTCGTCCCTTCAACATCATGGACATGATGGCGGACGTGTACGCAGACACCCGCGAAGAAGCGGACGTAGTGCCGTTAATCGGGGACAATGGGGGCATCTACAGCACGGAGGGCGAAGGGCGGATGATGTCGGTGGAGCAGTTGAAGCAGGAGATGTTCAAGTCGCTTCGGGACACCGGGACAATCGAAGCCATTCGGGTACGGGAACCGGCGTGCAAATGGAAACATTATGGGATCTATCTCTCACGATAATGCATCTGTAGGCCCAGCTTCGCCGCAGATTTATAGAGAAGCTCAAGCAGCATGGACGCAAGCAAGTGGCGCTCGATGGAAACGGATACAACGACGAAGACGAGCGTGAGAAATGGCAAGTGGAAGACCAAGTCGTCCACGGATTGATCCACGAGTACCTCCAGAAGCACGCCATGGAGCACACGCTCGCTGTGTTTGTACCAGAGATCGATGGTACGCAGCAGTGGCTCTCCCGCGATGCGATTGTCAAGATGCTGCGGCTTCCAGAGGATTTCTCAGCCCAGGAAAACGACGAGAAACCCAGTCAAAATCAACCAACGACGCTACTAACCGCGTTATTGAAGGAGCTCCAGCGGCGGCTGGCAGTCGCCACGATGACAAGCGCCACGCAGACGGCCATGGACTGCCACGACCACCGCATCGCGTTGGAGAACCAGCTCCGCCGCGTGGAGAACTCGTACTTAGTCGAGAGTGCGAGCCACAAACAGGATCTGTCGGTCAAGTCGTTTGAAGAGCGCGTGCTTCGGTACCAGCGCGAGTACGACGAGCTGTGCGAGAAGCGGTACCAAGAGGATCTCGAACGGTTCAAAACCACGGAACTGGCGCTGATGCGAGTCGAAGAACGCAAGAAATTCGACCGCGAAATGGAGTCGCTGAAGACCACGCTGTTCCAGGAACACCGCGAACGACTGCAGCGGCTGCAAGACCGAGAGCGAGAGCTGGAGATGATGTTCAGTGCCAGAAAGACCGAGCTGGAGAGCTCGCTGTTCGAGACGCGACAGCGGTTGTTCCAGGAGATCGAGGCGCTGCGGACGAAGCAGCAAGACGTGGACGCCCGATCGAATTCCGAGTCGCGGCAGTGGGCGATGGAGGCGAAGCGGCTGCAGCTTCTGGAGGAGAAGCTCAAAGTGCGAGAGGAGAATCTGCAGGCGGCAATTGATGGGATGGTGCAGGTGAAGGAGAAGGCGTGGCAGCTGGAGAGGCTCCGGTGGCAGAGTGACGCGCGAGATCGCGAAGAACGGCTTGCCGTGCGGGAGCAGGAGGCCGACAAGGGACTTGCTGCCGCGAAGCAAGCCAAGGAAGAGATGCAGGCGCTTCGCATGGAGATGGCACGGCTGGAGGCTGAAGTCGTCCAAGCACAAGGTGATGTTGATGCTGCGAAGAAGACGATCGCGAAGCTCGAAGCTGAGAAGAAACTGCTTCAGGACGACCTCTCGACCAGAGAAGACGCTCGTAGTGAAGACAAGCACAGCATGAGAAGCTTATCGTACGAAAACGCGCGACTTGCGGCTGAATTGAAGACGGTCCAGCACGAGAAATCGAGATTAGAGGACGCTGTCGTCGAGAAATCGTCGGAAGCCAAGCAGTTGGAAGTCGAAGTGCGAGCTCTCCAGCACGAACTCATCAACCTGAAGCTCGCTGAGGCAAACGCTGTCGTGGAGGAACGCAAGAAGCTCATGCATATTCTGGAAAATGAGCGCAGCGATGCCCGCTGGAAAGAGAACGATCTCGTCGGCAAGCTGCTCGAGCTGCAAACACGACTAGCAGAAAGCGAAGCCAGTCGAGAGAAGTACCAGACGCAGTATGAGGACGAAAAGGTCCATGTGGAGACCCTGCGGCATGAAGTGAGTAGTCTCCACACACTGCTGGCACAAACCCAGTCAGCTGTGGCGACGAGACAACCACTCGGGTCGAGGGCATCTTCCAGTACTCGGAATAGCGAATCAAGCGACTCGGCCAGCGAGCGCATGCTCATGCGGATGATGGAAATGATGACACAGATGCAAATGCAAGGCGGTGGAATGGGCAGCGGCATGCCACGGGCACAGTGGAGCGCACCAGAGAGGTCAGCCTCGACAGCGACAAACCAACCGTCGAGCGCGGTTCTTTCACCGCGTCAAGACGAAGAGGAGGCCAAGAAACTCCAAGCTGAGCAAGAACGACGAGAGCGCGAGTTGTTGGACCAGCGGGAATACGAGCGTAAGAAGCACGAGCGAGAGGAAGCGGAGAGGCAGGAGCAAGAGCTGAGGCGAAAGAAGTTTGATGAAGAGATGGAACAGGAACGGCTCGCGCGAGCCAAGCGCGAACAGGAGATCGAGGACGAACGACGACGGCGAGCGACTGAGCAAGAATCGCGCTTCCAGGAAGAACTACAGCAACAGCAGAAAGCAATCCAAGAAGCACGGGATCTGCAAAAGAAGCTACTCGACGATCAGATCGCACAGGAGCAAAAGCGACTTCAGGAAGAGCGGCTGCGCGAAGAAGAACGCACACGAGTGGCGAAAGAAGAGGCTGATGTCGCTTCGAGACGATTGCAGAAGATGCAAGAAGAGCTCAAGGAAGAGGAGAACCGCAAAGAGCGAGAGAGGCAGCGTTTGCGGAAGGAAGAGGAAGAAGCCGCGGCTGCGAGGGAGCGTCAACTGCACGATCAACAGCGAAGAGAGCAAGAAGAAAGAGTCGCTGCTCTGCAAGCGCAAGAAGCTGCTGAAGGGCGAGATGCGAAACTAGCACGCCATAATGAGGAAGTCAAGGACGTTGTTGAAGAGATGCAAGCCACTGAACAGAAACGACCACTTGGTGACATCGAGACGAAGGACACTCAGCCAATGCAATCCGTGGAAGATGCCGTTCAACCACGGCTTGTGGTGGAGGATTTGTCAGCACACGTCGATGCTGAATCTGAACATGAAAGCTACCAGAGCGAGCACGACGTCTCAGCTTCAAGTGATGGAGAAAGTAACGAAGAAGAGAAGCGTGGCGCTGTATCGAAGGATGCGGAGACGGCGGACGTGACTGACACCGCAACAGCAGACGAGGAAGCTCTCGCAGACGACATCACGGCTTTGGCCGTTGACAGCGAGTTCTCCACTGAACCGGCTTCTGCCGTGCCACCACCCAAGTCGGAGGAAGAGCTGGAAGAAGAGCGACGCCAAGCCGCTGAAGAGGCCAAAAAGAAAGAGGACGAAGCAGCACTCGACGTGTTCCGCCAGAGAGTACTGGCTCGTCGGGCCGCTGAGAAGCAGCGCCAGCAAGAGTTGGAAGAGCAAAAGAAGAGAGAAGAAGAGGAACGCGCGGCAGCTGAACTGGCACGAGCGCAAGAGTCGGAAGACGAGATGGAGCACTCGGGCGGATCATTTGCGTCCAGGTACGATCATGTGGTACATGCACATCACTGGATGCCACTGATTATTGTGTTTTGCTTGGCTGTAGTGCTGCTAGCTCCAGCGGCTCGTTCTAGTTATGGGCTCGGTGTGTGCTCTACGAGGGAGAGGCTCCAGGAAAGACCTCCGAACTGGGGTGGCCAAATGCAGGCCACGACGCTGAGTGCCTGTCGGACTCGTCAGTCTGTGGAAACATCGCGAAACTCCGACAATTGTGTCGGATGCCGTCTCGTTCGATGCCAACGGTCTTTACAGTCTGCAGGCTTCGCTGCTGCATCGAACCGATAATCGGTGGAATAAAGCGTGATCTCGCTCAGCTTCGGACCGTGGACCGTCATGCTCTGTGAAACATGTCGTGACCTAGCTCAAGTGGGCTCTCTCCATCACGTGTCTCGCGTCTGGGACCGATTTGCGCCAGGGATATCCACGCTGCACGGCGGATTGGGGAATAGCCCGCCTCTACGGCGTGAGCTTGCTATCGTTGAGCGTTAGCCGATGCTGCAGCGTTCGTGATTCAGCGGTCTCCACGTGAATTACGGATACCCTCGCTGGCCACACGTCGGCGTCTCAACGTTGAAGCGCCGCTGCAGTTTCTGCATTTCCACTTGCGTCACCCCGGAGCCTTCAACGTCCAAGTTCCTGAGCTTCGGTAGCTGCATCACCATGGCCACGTGCGTATCCTGCAGCTCGCGACGGCCACTCAGCACGAGCGTCTTGAGGTTGGTGAGCGAGGCCAGTGGAGAGAAATCTGTGATCGCGGCTGAGGCTCCAAACGGCGTCGGCAAGTGGAGTTCACGGAGGTTTCCGAGTCCGCGCAGGAACCCGATCGACACGACGGACGCGCTCCACAACTCAAGCCGCCGCAGTTGCGTGAGTTCACTCAGCGATGAGAGGTCCACTGCCCCAGGCACGAACGCGATCCGAAGCGTCTCCAGTTGGCGTGCGTTCTTCAGGGTCTCCAGTGAGCTGCTGTCACGCAGCCGCCACCCAAGCAGCTCAAGCCGCTGCAGCGACGTCGCATTCTCCACGAGAGGAGAGTAGTCGTCCCAGGGCGGCGAGATCACTTGCTGGAGTACCGGCCAGCCCTTGACGAAGTGCCTGCTCTCGATTCTTCCGAATTTCGAGTCCAACGCGATCCGCTTGAGCCTTGGAAGCTGAGCGAGTGGAGACCAGTCCTTGGCGCCGTCGACGCTCATCGAGATGGTTTCCAGTCGCTGCAGGTTGCTCAGCGACGTCCAGTGCGTAAACTTGGTCTCACATAAGTGGAAGTGCACGAGATTAGGCCCGTGGTGAAGAAACCGAGCGACTGGCGCGCGCAGGAACATCAGCTGGAGCTTCTCGAGCCGCGGCCACGCCGGCTTGGCCGGTGTCTCGTGGTCTCCGATCGCCACGGCGGCCCGTGCATCGATAGAGTCGAGTGTGAGATCCCTCAGCAGAGGGAGCGTCGTCAGCGGCGTCAGGTTTGTCACCGTCATCTCGGTAAACGCGACCGTCTCGAGCTTCCGGAGACTGGCCACAAAGTCCACGCGCAGGAGCCGACGCGCTCCTCGTATCTCGAGCTTCCGCAGCTCCACCAGTGCGCCCAGCTCACTGCAATCGGAGACCTGGAGCCGCTCGATGACCAGCTCTTTCAGCGTCGTGGCTGACGGCATCTCCGCCAACGGCGTGAAAAAGCGCTCGACTGGCTCCTTCGCGGACGCGTCAAAGTGGAGTTTACGGAGACACTGGAAGCGATGCAGCACTTGCAAGTTGTCGATTCTCACATCGTGGAGATCCATCACCGCCAGTGTGGAGGGGCACGCCAGCAGCCACAGGCGGATGTGGTCTGCCACGCGAGGCGAGCCGCCGGTGAGATCGAGCTGCTGGCCGCTGCCTTCTTTCGCCAGTCGCCGCCTCACACGCCTCGTGAAGTCCTCGCGCGCCACGCTCCTGCCAGCCTTCGTGGCGATCAGCGCATCCACTTGGTCTTCCACGTCCCCTTCTAGTGTCGGTTCTCGTGAGATCTTGATGCTCTTGACACCAGCGAGAAGCTGCGGAAGGTCCGGAATCGCCTGCGGCTTGGCCCAGCAGTTGCGGATCTCCACTTCGTACAGGTACGCACGCAGCGCCATGCGCCGTAGCATACCATGGACTCGCAGCGAGTCGGCGGAGAGCTGCACAGCGGACCGCTCCAGCACGTGGCGCCGTGCCACGGAGTCGGCGGCGCCACGGGAGACGCTGGAGAGATGCTGCAGCGAGCGGAAGTCCAGCAGCGCCAGCAGCAGTGGCACGACGTCATCCAGCGCGTCGGCTCTGCCAGCATCAGAGACCAGCCACAGCATCAGTGCCAGCGCCACCGAGGATCAATCGATGCACAGCCACGTCAATCAATCAATCGGTGGACGATTGATGCCATGCCATGGCATTTTCGGCCGCTCGAAAAGTTGCCGATTGTGCTGTGTGGCCCACACCTCGCAATCTGTTTTGCTGAATGTTTTGGCGGGAACCGTCGTCACAGATTAGCCTGTGCTGGCTTTCATGATTAGCTTAGTCCGGACTAGCATCGTCCTCTTGACACACCAAGTGAGACCTTCCCGTTTCCCTTCCCTCCCACATGGTTTTCCAGTGAGCTCAGCTCACTGAGCTGCTGGTCTCGTGGCCTGTCGGCCTGATTCTTGCGCCTTCCTGCGGTCGAGAGACGCTCTGTGAGGGGCCAGTTGCCCCACAACGCCACAGCGACCTGGACGCTGCCGTCGCGCGGTCAGTCCCACGCTCTTCGCGTGTGTTTCTCTGGCTTGTGCGCAAGGCGGCCGTCATCACAGTCATCAAGGCTGTGACCCGACAGTGTCCAGTGTCGCGATTGCTCCTCGCGTTAACCCACAGTCTCCCTCCCGAACAGCATACTGTTGCACCTGTGGCCTCCCACTCGTCTCCCGCCTCGCCGCCACTCTACACGGCGCGTGGCTCCACCGAGTGGCCCGCGGGACTCGCCCTCGTCACAAGCACGCCAAGTACTGAACACCGCTCCCCCGTCTCCACAGTTTCCAAGAAGCGTCCTCGTGCCCATGGCTGGCAGTATCAAGGGTGAGTTCGCGTCCTCCCCGTCGTCCACGGCGTCTGCTGTGTCGCCCATCGGATCGACGGGGGCGACGAGTGGCGCTGGCGCGAAGGAGGCCGCGAGTGCGAGCAACGACCCCGTCAAGCGCGCGAGGCGCACGGCGATCGAGCGCCGCTCGCGGCAGCAGCGCCAGGCGCGGATCAAGCTGCTGCAGGACGAAGTGTCCACGCTGTCGAACATCCTCGAAGACCTCAAGCTGCCCAAGAAGCTCCACGACAATGCGCGTGCTCTGCTGGACGACTTCGGACTCGTGCCCGTGCATACGCCACCACCGAAGGTGCTTGTGTCGAAAATGGACGCGATCCGCAAGGAAATGCGAGCGCTGGAGCGAGAACACCGCCAGTTGCAGCGGCGACTGTACGAGCATCAGAGCGCGGCGGCCGTGATGCGGGACTTGGTGTCGCAGCCGGATCCGGACGAGTGGAGCATGAGCATCAAGCGGTGGGACGCGATCGCGAAGCAGCACTTCAAGCCGCTGAGTGAGGAGCAGTGCTCAGAGATCATGGATGACTGCATGAAGACCATCACGCGGTTCTCGCTCAGCGACGACTTCGTGTCTTCAGGGCTGTCGCTGAATGGCTGGGTCGACCGCACGCGGTACGAGGCGTCGACGTCGACGCTCGAGTTCAGCTTCTGCAAGGAGATCCCGTACGTGCACCCCACGAAGCAGTTTGAGAAATACTGGAATATCTTCTGGGACGAAGCCGACTACCGCCGTGTGATGCTCGGGCTCCAGGCCAAGTACCACATGCACATTCTCCAGCGGGTCTCGGACGACATCATCGTCTTCCGCCAGGACATCAAGTACCCGCGACTGGACGTCTCGTGCCACCATATCTCCATCAACTTCCGCAAACGGACTCCGGAAGGATACTTGTTGTGTATGCGCACGATCCCCATGCCTGCGATCCAGCAGGCCATGTCCGACGTGATCTGGACCGACAACTTCCACTGGTACGTACGCTTGTGATTCGTGGTCTTGGCCGCCCCAGACAGTAGCTAATGGTTTGCTTGATGCAGGACCCACACGGATGAGGTCCGCGACCGCCAGGGCAACCTCACGGGCTCGCGGTCCACCGCGTGCGGCGCGATTTCGAGTGAGAACGCCGAGTACGCGACGATCTGGATCATGGAGGCGGCCATTACGGTGCTGCGGCTCGAAAGCGCGCTGATCGCGCCGCTCATCCTGCCCGAATGAGCCAATCGCAAGCAACCCAAGCAGTAAATTATCGCGTGTGTGTGTGAGCCTCCCAGTCAATACGATGCTCCTCTTGATGAGTCACAGACAAATGGATCCTCCCATCCGATGAGTCGTGGACTGGCTGACCAACCTGACCTGTCCAACAAGCAGATCCTCTTCGCGATCTGAGCTTCCAATCAGTATTGGTCAGTGCATGTTGAAGAGCCACCCATACAGTGCAGAGCTCGCGACTGACGAGATCAATTGATCGCTCAGGGTGAGATTCCCAATGGAGCCACCGCTTACACTGTACTAGGGCGCCCAGGAGAGCCACACAGACGTCCATGCACTGTCCTAGCGGCTTCAACGTCAATAATAACGGATGATGACAGACAGTCACTGTCTGACAGTGTACCCATCCTCGAAGGGTCGGGTATGCAGAAATGGGTTACTACTCGTGCGGTCGGGTTTGGACTGCCGTGTAAACCCGGCCTGAGTAAGCGTGCTTGAACCGGTACCGATTGCATACCGGTTTTGATGACCACCACTCTTGCCTGCAGTAACCCAGATGGCGAAGCTTCACCATGTCGCAAAATGTGACCGCTCTCGCTCTGACAAGAACAGCCCAAGCCGGGGCCACCGAACTGAGGATGGAGAGAACGGCCACAACTGGATAGATCGGAATGTCAACGAGACTGTGAAGTGTGAGCTCCGACACAGAGCCTCTAAGCGCTGGGCAAGTGCTGTGGAGACTCCGCAGTGTGGACTCCATATCGATGATCGCCATGGGTGGATCCTGCGTGTGTGCCAACGCAACGGCACTGCACTGTACCGTACAGTAGATTTCTAATCGACCTCACAAGTTGCGATCGAATTTCACTTCAAGCAGAGAACCACAGTTCCCCCACATCCTTTACATGATGCTGCTAAATCAGTACAACTCAAAATGTTTAGGCAGTGGCAGTCTGTCTGGCAAGACAGGTTGGCTGGCTGCTGGTGCCGCCCTCTCGCTCCGCGTAATCGACGATCGACAACACAGCCAGTGGCTGTCAGCCACACACTCGAAACGATAGACGCTTGCGCCAGCGCAGATGGTGCTGTGGACAGCAATGGTGGGCTACGAGACAAGCCGCTTCTCCACTCACTTCAAGTTGGGGTTTAGCAAAGCACAGAACAATAAATTGGGGAACAAATTGTGGTCGAAGAACAACTGCAATTCGGAACCGCATTGCTCACGCTGGTCGTCCACGATACTAATCTTGGCAAGGATACCGTGTCCGCACGTGAGTGTTTCTACTGCATGGCTCTTTGTTCGAGTCTGATGGCTTCCTCCCCTTCTCTCCCAGTCAGCCCCCCACCAACGTGTGAGTAGCCGTGTGACTCGGCTGATCCCTGTCCGGTCCGCTGGAATGTCCAAGCTAGAAGCCCCCGTTCCATCTTCTCCTCTTCGTGCGACACGCTGGATGGAGATTAAGTTGATGTGTTCCGGTCCTGCCGTCCAGCGACCGGCATGGCCTTCAGCCTGGAGGCGACTCGCCGTGACAGGGAGTCAGCGTGCTCGCGTCAATGCCGGCGCTCACCGCAAATTCATTGTGCAATTTGCCATCTACCTCCAACCAGTAGCCTTCCTCCTCAACCATGAAGTTCTTCGCCGTCATCGCCGCTGCCGCCATCGCCGTCGCCTCTGCCCAGGACGCCCCTGCCTGCGACACCACTAAGCTTCTTGCCGCTGCCACCGGTGCCTCGGCCACTGCGTGCACTGCGGCGACCACCTACTCAGCGGCTACGTTGAGCATGCCTACCGGTGAGGTCCTCACCAAGGTGTGCACGAACTCGGACTGCCAGGATCTTCTCGCCGCGATCACTGCTGCTGTTCCTACGGAGTGCACCTTCAGCGGCGTGGCGATCAAGTCGGCGCTGATCGATAAGTTCCCTACGGCGTGTGCCGCGGCGACTGGCTCGAGCACCTCGAACTCGACGGCTTCCAACTCGACCACGCCTGCGGCCACGACGGCTGCTCCTGCGGCCACCACCGCCGCCCCGGCGGCCACGACCGCGGCACCAGCGACCGAGTCCTCGGCGGCTGGCTCTGTCAGCAGCAGCGAGAGCGTCACGACCGCTCCTGCTGCCACCACGGCCACTCCTACCCCGACCACGAGCAGCGCCTCGGCTGTTGCGGCTGCCACCAGTGCCGTCGTTGTCGCCATGGCCGCCTCGCTCCTCTAAATTGAACCGACGCCCGTCCTCTAGACATTCTTTTCATAAATATACGACTGTGAGTGTGTCATGTCTAGCCTCCCTAGAGGCAATGCCTCAAATTCACTGCTCCATTGACAAAGATACTTGTACCAATTGCACTTTGCGTGCCATGGCAGGATGCAAGCTATCGATGCTACTACGAGTACTGCACAGACCTGAGACGATGGTTAACGCACAGGCTGGTTAAATATGTGCCGTGCTAGTAGTAAGCACTGCCAAAACTGCGGTAAAAAGCCCTGAAGTGAGGCTTCTTTTTTTGGATGGTTCTGTGTCAACGCGTGGTGACTAGTGCTTGACCAGCCGCCTCATGCGGAACTGATCGTGGTGTCGGCGGGAATCGATCACCGGTCTGGCACGTGACCACAGTCCGAAATCGTGTTCCAGAAGAACACTCCAGCCTCGAATTCTCGCGGTCACTGCCACGCTGAGGATGCTCGTTCAAGCAATTTTGTCAAGAGACAGGCCAGTCGGGAGGTGGCAACTTCAACATGAGTGGCAGTGATAATTTGGGTACAATACTAGTACTCTCATTCTGAAGAAAGTTGGTAGACAATCAGCCCACCGCCGCCTCCTGCGCGCACTGATCATCCAAGTGGAAGTGACCAATTGGAGCTGAACTGCGTGTCCAACCCCGAGTACTGTACGGCAACAGCGAGTCTTGGAGTCGGAACTGTCTTCGCTGTTCCCGGTTCCTCGTCGGGCGGGGAACCTGCCCAGGTCATTGTGCAATTTGCCTTCCAACTCACCGGTCCTTCTCCATCCCGCTGCCCTTTATCCAACTACCATGAAGGTCCTCGCGCTTCTCATCGCTACTACCGCCGCGTTCGTCTCGGCTGCTGATGTTCCAGCTTGTGACACCACTGCTCTCGTCACTGCTGCCACCGGCAGCTCCGCTACTGCTTGCACCTCAGCGACTGGCTACTCGGCGACGTCGCTTTCGATTCCAACGGGGGATACGCTTGCCAAGGTCTGTTCGAACACGGACTGCCAGGCCCTTCTAGTCGCTATCAACGCAGTCGTCACGACTGAGTGCTCGTTCAGCGGCGTGCTGATCAAGTCGACTCTCCTGGACAAGTTCCCAACTGCTTGCGCCTCCGTGACGACGACTGCTCCCACCACGACAACTGCGACGCCTACGGCTACGACCACCGCCACGACTACTACCTCCCCGACGACCACCACTGCCACGCCGATCACAACCACAGCCACCCCAACTACTACCACGGCGGCGCCAACTACGACTGCGCCACCATCGGGCTCGGCGGGCTCAACGGAAACCGAGACGACCGCTGCAGGCAGTGAGACGGCCTCAGCTTCGCAGGAAGCAGCTGAGACCACGTCGGGATCGACGGACATTGAGGCAATTGCTTCGCCATCGGCAACCACCGCGACCACGACGCCAACTCCTACGACCACCACGAGCAGCAGTGCGTCGACTCTTGCGACCGCTGCTGGCGCGCTGCTCGCTGCCACGATCGCCGCACTTCAGTAAGCATCACAGTTCCCGTGAAGCTCGCACCCGTCGCCGAGCTTTTTTTAAGCCATCGCTCACAGGCACAGCTAGCTCACTGCAGTACAGCGAGAGTGAGGTTTACAGTGGTGGTTGTATGCGCAGGCTGCAAATGTATTTGATTTATTTCGTGTGCACCTAGGTTGACTTTATTTTGCTTGTGGCATGGCATGGCACCCAACACAATTAATTGTTCCAACTTCAAGCACCGAATCGACTGGTGGCAATGCTTGCTGGTGCTGGAGCATTTGCTCCGGACAATTTTTGTGCTGGGTGTGGCGGGATGTGCTGCTGCACAGAGAGGCCAGCTTGAGCCGTGATTGAAGGTATACTGATATAACGGAAATACATTTGATCATGCTTCAGAAACCGTTGTTGAGTTTTCTTGGGCACAGTTCAGCTGGCTTTTTGTATGGGCGGACCTGTGAGTAACGCTGGGGTCGACAGTGTGCATAGTCAGTCGTTTTCGAGTTCTTTCTTCCAGAAATCGTTCACGGATTCTCTTTCTTCTCTTTCTTCCGCCATTCGGACACACCAGCTTGTTCTATGGATGGATATCGTAGGCACCCGCACTATGCGAATCCGTGAAGGCATGTTTCCGTGCACATGTGTTCCGTTTACGGTGAACTCACCCAAGACGTCGTCTCTACCGTCGATGCAGATCAATCGCGTAACAATTCTGACTTGAGCCACCCAGGTCAGCTCTCCTGCCAATCACCAATGTGTTCCGACGTTTCTGGCTGCTCTCCGCGACCAGACGGCATTAGATCTTCCCTCTCTCTCTCTCTCATCTGGAACGATTCCATACACCGATCTGGGTCTAAATTCCCTGACATCCATCAACCAGGAGGTCCAGAGCGTGCTGTACTTTCCGGACCGCGCGGCGGGGGGGGGGGGGG
>JAADXN010000494.1:0-22006 GCA_023337875.1 Pythium apleroticum | reverse complement strand
CACGAACAGCGTCCGGAGCGTCGCCTTTGCTTCCAGCAGAAGGCTGTCCGCCGGACGCTGCTGGCGGCGAGCGAGCGTGCACACAGCGCCCAGCAGCAGCACGCGAAGCCACGTGTACGCCTGTCCGACGACGCGCAGCGCCGCTACAACGCCGTACCAGCCATCGACGTTCATGACCAGCGCGGCGGCCTCGTATCGGTAGTCGTCCACGGCGACGGTGCGACAATCGGAGCCGTTGCATGTCCGGATACGCGCGAAGAGGACGATCTCCATGTACTTGCGGCCCTGGTACGTGATGCCGCCGCGCGTGAAGTCTTCGACGCCATCGAGGACGGCGGCGTCGATGGTGTGGTTTGGGTACAGCGTGGCGAGAATGGCCAGTCGCTTGGGGATGTCCTTCCACACAACGATATCCAACCCGCCGCGCGCTTTCCACTTGGTCCAGCTCTCTCCGCACGCGTACGGACGTGGTTGCGAGGGGCTGGTGACAGCGCAAAGGGATTCTGGCCAGCGCGGAGCTGACGCTGTGTTGGTGCCGTGGTATGGAAAGTGGATCACTTGGCTCGTGCGCTTGACAGCCCGGGCGAAGAACAGCGGGAAGGCGTAGTGGTGCAGTCGATCCTTGTACACGTTCGCCGTGCGCAGCGTCATCACGGAGCGTGCGTTTGTGTGGCGCGCTCCCGGTTGTCTCGACCTGTGGGTTGCGACGCCATCGACCAGGGAGTCGATCATCGCGAAGACTGCACGGGTGGACAACCCCTTTGACTCGTCACAAGTCGCCTTGTAGAGCACGCACGGGGACCAAGCCGCGAGAGCCAAGTGCGCAGCGAACGCGCGCATGGAGATGGACGTCGTGTCGTATTTGTACAGCCAGTACGGCATCGTTGAGCGCGCGGTGGCATTTGCCTGTGTTATGTGAGAGACGGAGTAGGACGTCGGCCCGAAAAAGAGCAACGTGTCGGGCTCGACAGCGCGGAATCCGTGAGACAACGTCGCGCCTCGCAGCCCCAATCCAGTCCGCAGAACATCAGAGAGCAGCAGCGCGTACGAGAGCAGCGAGACGACACAGCGGGGCCACGAGAATGGATGGTCGCGCTCGAGGTTGGAGCCTGCATGGAGATCGCAGTGAGTGAACTCCCGCCGTGGGGCCGAGGGCCGAGCGACGAGGTCCCGCTCTGTTGGCGCCGCGGCGCTGGCGTGCGGTCCGCGGTCTTCGACGTGGACTCGGTTGTTCGGCCCCCGCATTGCCACCAGTGAACGCGAAGCTCCTCTCTTTACATGACGGAAGCGGTGCTTGTGCGGTATCTGGATTCGGAGGTTCTGATCGGCGTCGCGACCCACTGAGCCGAGGGCTCGACTATTTTTGCTTGAATACAATCCAGCGTTCGGCAGGTGCCGTGGGCTCCATCTTGATCGACTCGTTGCTGCAGTTCCGGTCATGTGTGTGGCGTTGCACTGTGTCATGAAAAACCGCTGCAGCATCTCAGCGCTGAGTCACTCGGGATTGGCATTGGAACCCCATCGCCCCCGATCCAGGCCAAGATGATCCTCCCTTTTAATTTATACGTTGTCCGTTCAGGAAGCAAATCTGCATACTAAAGCACTGGTGTTGTGATCGGGAGTCTCTGCTGATGGGAGTGGTGATGGCTTGCCAATCTGTCGACGACACGCCACCAGACTCACAAGCGGCAGCTCGCGTCTTCTGCTGCATCAATACAAACGCGGCAAGCCAACCAGCCACCCACTCGTCTCGTCTGTGTTGTGTATTTTGGGCAGCACCACCACCCATCATGGTATGTTGGGCTTGGAGTCTATTCCGAGGGGCATGACACGGGGCGTGTGAGCGTACGCTAACGTACCGTTTCACAGCGAGTCGTTTGCTCAGTCATTTTCACTCTGCGAGACAGCGGGACGGATGCAAACGCCGGGGGCGGCTGTCTCCCCGGACGTCATCTTCGAGCCCCTGGGCCGCCGCCGCTTGCCGCGCTCGCCGCATCCGATCCGCATCCGCCCACGACCGGCCTCCCGCGTGTACTCCGTCAAGAAATTCCTCGACCTCCATGCCTACACGACGAACGCCAGTGCCTGGCGTCCCCTCTGGAGCATCCTGGGCACGCCTCTCCCCGGGCTCATCGCGGCTCTTCTCCCCGCCTTCCTGCCGCTTCAGCCACTGCGCGATGGCGCCGACGCCGCGTTCTTCGGCCACGTCTTCCTCGTCAACTTCTTCGTCTCCTGGGGGTATATCATCCCTCTCATCACGGTGAACGGCATCCCGCCCACAGTCTATTCCTTCTACGAGGCGTTTGCTGTGAGTCTCTGCAGCGGCGGCCTCAGCCTCGTGTTCACGTCCACGCTCGCAGCCCACTGGCGGTTCCCCATCCCGTTCCTCTACTTCATCGGCATGCCCGTGTGGCTGCTCAACACGATCGTCTCGCATCTCATCGTGTTGCGCGCCAAGTGCTGGCGGCAGAAGACGATTCTCCAGGCTGCCGTCGTCTACGGACCAGGACTCACTGTCGAAGTGATGCAGATCTGGCTCTACCCGGCGATCTCCGTTGTCTTTGACAACGTGAACGGCTCAGCCCAACTGCTCATCACTGTGCTCTTCCCGATGGTCAAGTTCGCACTCAAGCACACGCTCAAGGCGCTCAACCGACGGCTGGACGGAGACCAGCATGGCGTGGTCGTGGTCGCCGCTGTTGAGATCTGCGCGTCGCTGTACCAGTCCATGATCATGCAGACGGCGCCGTCAGCTCTTGCCATGGCCGTCATCATGGGGATCGACGTCCTCCAGGGCGTCTTTGCCATCAAGTTCATGCTCGGTCGACCCCAGACGGCTGTGCCCTGCCAACAGCTCAACGCAGAGGCCTACAAAATCCTCACCAGTCGCGTCGCCCAGTCCCTGCATCTTCAAAAGGCGGCCGTGGCACCAGCACACAACGGAGCCACAGTCGTGCCGTTCAGCTCCATCCAGTCGTCCGATACCACTGCGACGAGTACGACGTCGTCGTCTATGGCCCAGGGAAGCCGCACAGTCACGAGTGTGAAGAGGCTGAAGGAGACAGTGATCGTACGGGAGGCACTGCAGCTCGCACAGGCAGCGGAGACCGTGCTTCTGCTCGAGTACTTTGAAGTGATCGTCCCCGTCCTCAACAGCATCTACCTGGTCATCGCCGTGCAGTTCCCAGCGGCGTTTTACAACTCGAAGCTCGCGCACTTCTGCAACCACCGCTACAGCCTCGCCAGTGCCGTGGGCTCCATTCTGATCTACTCGTTGCTGCAGTTCCTGTCGTGCGTGGTGCTGCACTATGTCATGAAACATCGCTACGGCATCTCGGCCCCGCGCCAGTTGGGATTTGTATTGGAGCACCACCGCCACCCGATCCAGGCGAAGATGGTCGCGTGGCTCTCGCTCATTCTGCACTTCACGTCCATGCATTACGGTAAGCGCTACAGTACTCGTCTCTTTGTTTTTGGCTCCGACCTAGACCGAGATATTGACTTCAAAAATGGCTGCTTGGACTTCTTATTAGGCACGGACTTCTCCTTCCACTTCGCCTTCGACAAGACAGAGCAGTGGCTCGGCCCACCGCCACGATAGTAAGCGATCAAGAATGGTACGAATCAAAGTCGAACTTGAACGAGAAGTCGGTTCCTACACACAGTTCCACAGTATCAGAGACCGTCCGTCAGATGGCCAGGCAGCAAGGTCTCCGCTTACTGTAATCGTACCGTAATGGATGGCCTTGAAGTAGAAGATGACGGGCAGCCACGCGACCATCTTGCCTATGATCGACTGGCAGTGGCGCTCCAATACAAACGCCAAGTGGTACGCGGCCGACATGCCGTAGCGGTACTTCATCACAAAGTGCATCGCCACGAACGACACCGTTTGTAAAGCCGAGTAGAGAGCGATGGATTGCAGCGCGTGGTCGCGCAGATGCCGGTGCATATGGAGCTCCGCGAGATGCGGATTGAACCGCGCAGACGGCAGCTGCGACGCCACGAAGAGGAAGACGCCGTTGACCAGCGGCACGACGACCTCAAAGTACTCGACCAGCAGCAGCGATTCGGCCGTCTGCGCCAGCATCAGCGCGTGGCCCATCACGGCCTTCTGCGTCGAGCTCGTGCTCACTCTGGCGGCGTTGAACGCCTCTTCAAACGACCCACGAACCGAGCCCTTGTGGTCACTGCCACGAATCGAGTCCCTCAGACTGCCACGCAAGGAGCTGCGTTTGCCCTTGACGACTCCGCCAAGTAACTCGGCCGACCGCAGGCGTGGAGAGGCAGCGAGCACCTCGCCAAGTTGTTGTGCGAGAGCCTGTGCCAGAGAGTGGGCGTGGCGCCGTGGCACCGCCGTGGGTTTGTCCATGAGTACCTTGATGGAGAAGAGCCCTTGGACGAGATCGATGCCCATGACCAACGCCGTGGCGATCTGCGACGGCGCCGACTGCATGATCATGGACTGGTAGACGGACGCGCAGATCTCCACGGAGCTCACGGACACGACGCCGCTGTGGTCGCGCAGCTCCCGCGCGAGCTTCTTGACGACGAACCGCACGAGCCGCTTGATGATAGGGAATAGCAGCGTGAGTAGGATCTGATACGGTTCGCTCACGCGGTCGAAGACAATGGAGAACGTCGGGTAGATGGTGATCTGGGTCATCTGCACGCACCAGCACGGCGTGTACGTTCGGAGCTTCGCCAGTAGCAAGGCGCGATGGACGTAGCACTTGCTGCGCAGCACAATGAGGTTGGAGAGGAAGAGGTTCGTGACCCACAGACCGAAGCACGAGACGAACATGAACGGCACGGGGAAGCACAGGTACTCGTAGATCACACTCACAGCTCCGGCCTGGAGCGTCGCGCAGACCCCGCCCACGACGAGCGCCTCTCGAGGCGAGTAGATCGTCGGCGAGATCTGCGTCACCGCGATCCACGAGAGCATGTTCCCAGTCGAGACGGCGAGGATCATGAGCCAGCCGTGCAGCAAAAAGCCCCACGTAGGGCCGTCGCGAGGAGGACGCAGCGGCAGAAACGCCGGCAGAATCGCCATGAGCAGAGCCGGCAGCGGGATGCACACGAGCACGCACAGTGTGCGGCGTGGCGTGGCCTTGCCCAGGTATTCCTGAAGCGCCAGGAACTTGGTGACGGAGTAGCGGCCCAGCAGAGGCAGCGACGGCAGCTCAATGGTGGCGAAGGCCCGTGACCTGCGCGCCGAGCGGCTCGTGGGCGTCGGGACGATACGAGCGGAGCGCATGGGACGACCAACGAGTCGAAGCAGCAGACGCGGAAGCTGTTAGCACGCTCAGCGTTCGGCGGACACTGCGTTTGGTGGCAAGAGGGAAGCGCACGAATAGCTCAACAAGTAGTGGATCTGGAGCAGCCAACATGGGCGGCTATTTGCGGGGGGGGGGCTCTCACACGTCGCAGACGACTTCAAGCACTGATCTAAAGAGAGTACACGGTATACGTCCCCTACTATACACTGGTTACGCTCCGTAACTGTAACTCCCCGTCTACGGGACCGATTCGCATTCAGGCACTCACACGTCACAGATTCGCGCCTGCTGTCACACAAAAATGGCTTTCCACAGGTTCTTGAACTTGCGTTTCCCATACTGTGCTTTCAACTGTCCGACAAATCTACTGGTTTAGCATACATTCAGCCACAATGTATCAATTCTGACAAGAGCGTGACTCTCCACCACCAGTGATGCGTCGGTCCTGGGATCGCACTCGATTGGATTGCACACTCATCCCCGTGCAACGCACAGCGACATGAGCGTCTACCGTACGTCAGCGGCGCATGCCCGTGCTGCCTGCGGTGGGTCGGCTGGTCCGGCCTTCACTTTTCACTTTGCGTTTTGCTTCGGCGACTGAATTCCTCGTCCGAAGTAACTGAGACCGTCCCGTGCCATGTCCCCCAGCAACACGCAGTCGGCACCGCGCGTAAGCGAGTCGTATGTGGGCGTCACCACGCCGCACTACGCCAAACCGGGCGACGACGCCTCCAAGGACTTCGCCGCCTCATCTGCCGCCGAGCCCGAGCCAGTCTCGGTGAACCGCATCCTGTACTCGAGCGTGGCGCTCGTGCTGCTCATGGTGCTGCAGTTCGGCTGGTCCATCTCGCAGCTCAACCTCTCCACGTTCAACAGCAAGGACGACTGTGACGCCGTGCCCGTGCCGGAGGGCAAGTGCCTCATGTTCCCTGGCCACTCGTCGGGCCAGTGGTCTGTGGCTGTGAATGGCTGGGCCGTCGGTGGCATGATCGGCTCGCTGTCGTCCGGCGCCATCGCCGACCGCCTCGGCCGCAAGCGCTCGCTCATGGTCAACTCGCTGATCGTCGTGCTCGGCTCCGTGATCCAGGCCAGCGCGCAGAGCGTCTTCATGCTCGCGGTCGGCCGCTTCATCAGTGGTATCGCCTCGGGCGCCAACACGTCCATCCCGAACTCGTTCATCAACGAGATCTCGCCGCCGCACCTCCGCAACAAGCTCGGCGTGCTGTACCAGTGCTCGGTCGGCGTCGGTATCCTCCTCCAGGGCCTCACCTTCTTCTTCGCCAACACGTCCAGTGGCTGGCGCTACATCGCCGGCTTCCCAGTCGTGATGGCTGTGATCTTCTTCTTCGCCTCCCCTGCGTTCATGGTGGAGAGCCCGACGTGGCTGCTCACGCAGGGCCGTCGTGAGGAAGCGGAGATCGAGATCGCTCGTCTCTACGGCAGCCACAACGTCAAGCGTGCGCTCAACTGGATGGCGGTCCACGACCCAGAGGACGAGGCCGAAGAAGGCGTCGCACGTCCGAGCGAGAGCCTCAACGGCACCGTGGACGCGCAGTCCGACATCTCACCGGCCAACCCGTTCGTGGAGCTCTTCTCCAAGACCTACCGCATGCAGACCATCGTCGGCGTCGTGCTCGCGCTCGCGCAGCAGCTCTCGGGCATCAACGCCGTGTTCTTCTATTCGTCGTCCATCTTCAAGGACGCCGGCCTCAGCGACGACCGCATCGGCAGCATCATCGTCGACATTGCCAACTTGCTGCCGACGTACTTTGCGGGCGGCCTCGGCATGCGCTTCGGCAACAAGAACATGCTCCTTCTCGGCCACGGCATCATGCTGCTCTCGGCAGTGGGCATCACCATCTCGCTGGTCGCCACCATCTCCTGGCTGTCCATCATCTTCACGGCGCTCTACGTCGTCGGCTTCGCCGTGAGCCTCGGCCCGCTGGTGTTTGTCGTGGCCTCAAGCCTCTTCCCGAACCACCTGCGAGCCACGGGCATGGGTCTCTGCCTCTGTGCCAACTGGATCGGCACGCTGATCGTCGGCATCGGCTACCCTCACGTCGCCGACGCCCTCAACGACTACGGCTTCACGCCGTTCGTCGTGCTGCTCGCGCTCTTCGCGCTCTTCCTCGTCAAGTTCCTCCCCGAGACCTCGGGCAAGACGGGCGAGGAGATCCAGGCGCTGTTCGGCGCGCGATACAACTAGAAAGCCATTTTAGACACAAACGCTCATTTTACGGCCGAAATACACTGTATTTTATTAACCCACGCCTTGCATTCCACACGCATTCAAGGGGCAAGTGGCTACAGATACAGTGGCTGCTGCGACTCAGCTACTCAGCTGAATGCGAATGGCTGGCGTTCAGGAAACGTCAAGAGCCATTCGCATTCACATGAATGCACCAGAAAGAAAAAAAAACGGAGGTGCTACTACCTATGTGGTGCGCATATTTATGTACACTGAAAACGAATTTTGCGTTTTTGCCTCCAGTTTCACGGCGACGCACGCTACGGCAGCGCCAAATGCAGCATTCGATGCGCTAAGTTCTAGCGAGATCTTTTAGGAGAGCTGCTCACCATTTCCGTTGCTGGTCTAGGAGCAAAGTTGTGAAAATCGTAGGATTTCGTACTTAGCCGGAGAAATGTGTGTGCATAGAAAGGACGTTACATAGGCGCAACATGACCCGAAATGTTCTTGACACACCGGCATCGACATAGGCAGTATCACCAGCCATTCGAAAAAAAAAAGCTGTTGCCGTCTCGTCACACGTCGCACAAATTCGGGTTACACTTTGGTTACGATCCATTTATAGAGGTTTTCTTCGAGCGTGTTTAGCTTGTAAACACGGGCAATTCCATTCTGCGCCGTCACCCGTACTAAAATATTGATTAACCCAGGTAAACGTCGCAGATCCACCGAGCACCCATACTGAAACCAAGTCGTCTATACTTGAATCTACTACCACCACCAGCTCCTCTGGGATTGGCTCCCCAAAAAGCGACTTGTCTGATCTCACTTGATGTGATGGCACCGCTCACCACCAACGGCCGCCGCGGGACGTCCAGCGAGAGCTCTTGCTTCGCAGCCCATCGATTAGATCGGCTTCAACGATGGCGTCTCCAGCGCCCAAGCCCAGCAGCTCCGACGCACTGGAGGTCCATGTAGCCATCCATGAGAAAGGCGGCATCGCCACGCCAGACTCACCCGCGAGCAGCTACGCGGGATTCACCGATGCTGCAGCCACGAGCAGCTACGAAGCCATGAGCGTGACGCCGATCCTGTACACGAGCGCGTACCTCGCTCTCTTCCAGGCCGCGCAGTTTGGCTGGTCGCTGTCGCAGCTCAACTACTCGCTGTTCAACGACAAGGACGCGTGCGACGCGCGGCCGGTGGCCGACGGCACGTGCGTCATGTTCCCGGGCCACACCAAGACCCAGTGGACGTGGGTCGTCAACGCCTGGGTGCTGGGTGGCATGACGGGCTCGCTGGGCGTAAGCCGCCTGTCCGACCGCTACGGCCGCAAGAACACGTTCCTGGGCAACTGCGCGATCATGGCGCTCGGCGCGCTCGTCCAGGCCACGGCGTCCAGCGTCGCGGTGTTCGCGCTGGGCCGCGCCATTGCCGGCTTGGCCTCGGGCGTGGCCACGGCCATGGCCAACGGCTACGTGAGCGAGGTCGCGCCTCCGCATCTCCGCAACAAGCTGGGCTCGGGCTACCAGATCTCCATCGCGCTGGGCATTCTGATCGTGTGCATGGCGTTTTTCGTCTTCAACACAGCCTCGGGATGGCGGTATATCGCCGGCTCCCCCGCTATCATGGCGCTGTTCTTCGCACTGACAGCGCCTCGCTTCATGGTCGAAAGCCCCACGTGGCTGCTCGCGAAAGGCCGCCAGCAGGACGCCGAGAGGGAGATCGCTCGGCTCTTTGGAGACCACAACGTCGCCCTCGCACTCGCGTGGATGACGCCGCCGACGCCGGCGGCCCCAGACGTCGACTCGCCAGTAGGTTCACTGGCCACTAGCAGCGCCTACAGCCCGCAAGACCTCGCCAAGCCTCTCAACGACGAGGCCGCCAACACCAGCGAGCAAGTGAGACCCAGCAACCCGTGGAGTGCCATGTTCTCCGCGGCGTACCGCCAGCAGACGCTGCTGGCCGTGTGTCTCGCCCTCGCGCTCCAGTTCTCGGGCATCAACGCCGTGTTCCTCTACTCGTCGTCCATGTTCACGGACGCCGGCGTCGCCGACGACCGTGTCGGCAGTCTCATCGTCAACGTCGTCAACCTGCTGCCGTCGTTCGGCGCTGGCTGGCTCGCCTCGCGCTTCGGCAACCGCACGATGATCCTCTTCGGCCAGATCTTCATGCTTCTCTGTGCCGTGGGCCTCACAGTCGCGCTGCTGGCGGACGTGTCCGTGCTGTCCATCGCCTTCACCGCCCTCTACGTCGCCGGCTTCGCCGTGAGCCTCGGGCCGCTGGCGTTCGTGGTCGCCGCCGAGGTGTTTCCTGACGAACTGCGGGCCAGCGGCGGCTCGCTCACGCTCTTCTCCAACTGGAGCGGCACGCTGATCATCGGCGTGGGCTTCCCGTACGTGGCCGACGCGCTCAACGACCTGGGCTTCCTGCCGTTCATCGTCACGCTCGTGCTGTTCACGACGTTCATGTGGAAGTTTCTACCGGAGACCTCGGGCAAGACCAGCGACGAGATCCAAGCCATGTACCGCACCAAGACCCACTGACAAACCCACAAAACTACAACGCCACTGTTGGACACTCACACACACGCGCTCGCTCGCTGTTCGGTTCTTGATTTGTTTCTCTGTTGTTGGTTCTTTTCTAATCGTGTTCCTCCAGTGGATTGACTGTAAGTGTACGGATCCCTTCGCATCAGGAGCTCCACAAAACAAAGCGAGAGGAACGCCTAGGGGGAGGGGAGGGGGCATCGTCTAATGGAACTTCTGCTGGATCTTCTTGTGCACTTGGACGAGGAACTCGACGTACGACACGTCGTTGCGCGTGCGGTCTTCCACCAGCGAGCTCATGAAGCGGCTCGACCGCCAGTCGCTCTTGGACAGGATCTCCAGCGGCTGCGTGATCGGCATCATGGCGTTCAGGTACTCAATGATGTCGCGGGTTCGCGCTCGCAGGCCGTCCTCCGTCTCGTTTTCCAGCTTCTCAAACAGGTCCAGCGTGCTCTCGGCCGTGTCCACGTGCTCCACGCCGAACAGCTCCATCAGGAGCTCAGGCGACGCACGCGGACCGATGTACAGGTAGTTGTTCATGGCCGAGTGGAGCAGGAAGATGCCTTCTTCGTCCAGCTTCTCGGCCGTTGGCGGCAGCTGCGGCGGCAGAATGAACTTGCTGTCTTCGTCGAAAGTGCCGCAGTCCTCCGTCATATCGTGGATGCTGTAGAGCTTCGGGTAGACAGCCGAGACAGCAAACTCGACTGGCAGACTGTTGAGCACGCCCATCATCATCACGCGCTCGTCCGCGCGCACGTCGATGAAGCCGCGAGGAGGATTGCCAGTCAGATTGCCGCGCAGCGCGCGGCTCTTGAGCGTCGACAGCGTGTACAGCGGCAGCAGCTTGAGCGACTCGGGCAGGATGAGCTGGCCCGACGATGACGACGCCGCGCAGTACTTGCGGTAGTTGAACAGCACGTTCACGCACTCGTTCACGAGGTTGTCCTTGACCGCCGTCGGGTTGGCGCGCATGAGCGGCTTGTCCACAAACTGCTTGGCGGCGATACGCTGCCATACCGAGCACGTCGCGTCCAAGTCAGCGAAGCGGAAAACATTCGAGAGCAGCCCGTCGATGGGCAGCGCCAAGTTGTGGACACGCACGCAGCGGATACCGTCGCTCCGGGTATACAGCAGCGCCGCCTGGATGTACGCGTCCGAGCCTTCCGTGAGGTGCTCGTCGTAGCCGAAGGTCACGCACACGGACCGGTCCTGGTCGATCACAGAGAACTCCATCTCGTCCACGTCGAGCCCGCTGGCGCCGCCGCGCGGGTTGAAGAAGTTGCCGTACGCACGCTCCACGCGCAGCCCGGCGCTCACTCGGATCTTGAGCACGGCCTCGTAGCCGCAGTCGCGGTCCACGATGCGCTGCATCATCGTGCGCAAGTGGTGGCGGTTGTTCGACTTCTCCTTCTCAAACTGCGGCAGGTACGTCACGCGACCGCCCGTGAGCTCACACACGCGACCAATGTCGGCGAGCGACGAGAACGGGTTCGCGACCGAGAACACGTCGAGCGAGATGTGGCTCTCGGCGCACTGCTTGGCCAGCGACTCGTACGAGTTGGTCTCTTCGGGCGTGTACAGGTCCACTTCCTTGGTCGTGCCGTATACGCCGCTGATCTCCTCGCGCTTGATCTTGCCGACGCCGATCCGCGGCGCGCCGGCGTGGAGCAGGATCACACGGCCGCCGCTGACCTTGAGCGCGTCGACGACGCTCGAGAGCGCCGCTCCGGACACGGCCTGGTTCTTGGTCGTGCCCTGGTAGGTCTTGAGGATGAGCTCGGCGAGATCGTTGACCTTGTCCTGGGCGTTCGGGTCCTCCATGGACACGAGCCAACTGCTGGGCGGCAGCGGCGCCGCCGGGTCGTCAATGTCGGGACACATGGCCACCGAGATGGTCTTGCTGTGGTCCATGCGGTAGTAGTGGACCGACGAGTCGAACGTCACGATGCCGATCTTCTTGCGCTTGTTCTGGGCGAGCGACGGCAAAATGTACCGGATCGCGTCCAGCGTGGCGGACGCGAGCGAGGTCTGGAACGAGAACAGCGACACGTCCAACACAAACACAAAGATCGGCTCCTGCGGCGGCCGCACCGTGTACGCGGCCGGCACGATGTAGTCGACCGAGCCGCGGCAGAGCTCGGCGCGCTCCTGGATGTCGCGGCGGCGGCCGTTCTGGTCCACGCTGCAGTAGTAGTCGCGCGGCGTCTCGTTGTTCAGCAGACAAATGTTACACACAAACTTGCGGCCGCCCTGGATGAACTTGGTGAACGAGTTGACGTACGCGCGGCACCGCGTGCACCGCAGCGGGCCCTGCGGACCAAAGTCCACGAGCGGGATGGGCACTTCGTCCTCCTTGAGCTCCGCCAGCGGACACACCACGACCGCGAGCGGCAGCCCGCACTGCTTGAGCACGTCCTTGGTGCTGGGCACGTGGTTGAGCGTCGGGCGGATGAACCGCGGGTTGCACGTGCCTTCGTCCATACACACAAAGTCGCTGGTCGCCGGCGGAGGCATGGTCACCGTGTGGCCGCGCGCGACGTACTGCACGCGGTCAGTGGAGACCACGGGCCGCGGGATCTGGTTCGGGTCGATGCGCTGCTTGGGCGGCTGCGCCTGCTGAGGCTGCTGCTGTTGCTGGTGCGGAGGGTACGCTTGCTGCTGCGGGCCTGGGTACCCCTGAGGACCAGGGGGACCAGGGGGACCAGGAGGACCTGGAGGACCTGGAGGGTAGCCGCCCTGAGGGTACCCTTGTGGCGGGCCGTTGGGAATCGCGCCTGGCGGAGGAGGTGGCTGCTGCTGGTAGCTGCCTGGAGGAGGAGCGTACGCGCCTGGAGGAGCGCCAGGTCCCGGAGGACCTGGTCGGCCGAACTGAGGTCCTCCAGGAGGACCGCCTGGAGGACCCTGTGGGGCTCCTGGTGGACCCTGAGGAGCACCTGGGAACGGCGCACGTGGCTGGCCTGGTGGACCGGCGTTGAACTGCGCACCTGGAGGCTGCTGACCGCCGAAGGGTGGACCTGGACGCGCTCCTGGAGGACCCTGCGGGCCTGGAGGACCGCCGTACGGAGCGGGTCCGCCAGAGCCGGAGCGCGGAGGAGCTCCGCTGGACGACGGAGGACCTTGGCCGGGGTAGGGGCCACGGCCAGGAGGACCATTCGGGATCGCACCGCGTGGCTGGAACTGGCTCATTGGAGGGACGCCGCCTCCACCGGAGGACGGCGGTCCTTGGTGAGGCGGACCCTGGCCGAAAGGCGCTGGTCGGAAGCCGCCCTGCGAGCCTGGAGGACCCGGAGGACCTGGAGGACCGGAGGCACCTGGAGGACCGCCAGGGAAAGCGCCTGGAGGACCCGGTCGCGCTGGTCCGCCGTATCCGCCTGGGGGGACGCCTCCGCCGGAGGATGACGGGGGTCCGCTAACTCCTCCAGGGGGGAATCCACGTGGCATCGCTCCTCCCGGGAACCCGCCCATGGGCGCGCCACCGGAACGCGGCGGCTGTGGCATATTCGGATCTAGCATACAAACACACACATAGAACGCGTCAGCCTCGTTGCAATCACACATGAATCAAGAGCCACGTCCGCTCCACTCACTCTGTCCAAACGGAGCTCCTCCCGGCGGCCCGAAGCCCTGCGGAGGCGCGCCGCCTGGCTGGCTGCGGGGCGGCTGCGCGTAGCCGCCGGCGTAAGGCGCCTGCGTGTGCTGGGGGTGCTGTGGCTGTGTGTGAGGCTGCGACTGCGGCGCGCCGTAGCCGCGCGGCGGCCCATTCGCAGTCGGATGCATGGCGATCTCTGCTCTCTTGTCCGCTGTGGGGGACCTCCACGTGCCCAAAAACGCGAGCTTCTCTTCAAGCCGGCGGAGGGGAAAGCCAAAAACCCCGGAGGAGGAGGAGGGGAGGCGAGGTTTTATCAGAGATAAAGATCTGAGAATAGTTGATGCAGGTTCGTAACTCGTCGTTCTAACACGGTTCGCCGATTGGATAATTTCTTGAGAAAGTAGAAGCCAATCCGAAGAAGCCATTTCGGAGTCAGTTGACAGAGCGTCTATTTTCGTTATTTTCGATAGATGGATTATATCGAGCGACAAGATCGATCTCACCTCTGACAAAGCGTGCGTCACAACTGGCGTTAAGTTCCTGCTAGCCCTGTCTCTGGCGCACTCTCTGTTGACGTCAATGGTTCCGTCCGTCGACATGACACATGCTAAGTTCGTTCTACGCCACTAAGTTCGCGCTCCGTCGCATGTTGTTTGACGCACGATCGAATTCTAGCCAACCACACCCCTCGGTTTGGCACGTTGACGCATCTGCGACACGACACAATCGCGAAATTACAAAACTACCCACAGCGCGTCACACCACGAAGAGCTACGCTCGACCAGAGAAGCCCCAAGCACCGGCGGACGCATTCGCGCATTCGCCGTGTTCCTCGCATCCCCAAGAGACCATGATGGCGTCGCTCCTGGACACAGAGCTCAACGTCTACACTGTCGCGACGGTGCTGGCCGCGGCGCTGCTGCTGCTGGCGCTGCAGGCCGCGTGGAGCCACCGCCAGCAGAAGCGCGTGGACGCCGGCGTGCCGCTGCGCCGCAAGATGTCCAACATCGGCGTGTCCACGCTCGTGTCCGAGACCGACACGAACCTGTCGATCCCCGTGAGTCTGCTGTCCGTGGACGGCAAGGTCACGGCGGCGGAGTTCACGGCGCGCGTGCAGGAGCGCATGGCCACCGACCCGTTCTTCCTGCGCTTCCGCTCGCTGGTCGTGGGCGCCGACCGCACGTTCGTGGAGCTCGCGAGCTTCGACGCGTCGCGCCACGTGACGAGCCACGCGCTGCGCGAAGGCGAGACGCCCGTGTCGTACTTGGAGACCATCGTGAACAAGCCGTTCGACTTCGCCAAGCCGCTGTGGGAGATCCACGTGCTGACGACGCCCGAGACCGACGGCGTCACGCACTTCGCCTGGAAGGTGCACCACTGCCTGGGCGACGGCCAGTCGCTGGCGGTCGCGCTCATCCGCCTGAGCGACAACAAGGCGCAGTTCGAGAAGATGATCGACAAGCTGCAGGCCGCCAAGAACAACGAGAAGAAGGCGCCCAAGCCGCTGTCCGCCAAGCTCAAGGACCTGCTCGGGTTCGTCATGCTCAGCGCGTGGTCGACGTACGTGATCGTGCGCAAGCTCGCGGTGCTGCTGTTCCGCACGGAGCCGGCCACGATCTTCAAGCGCCCGGGCGCCACGCAGAAGAAGCTGTCGCACAGCATGCTGTACAGCGTCAACGAGACCAAGCGCGTGGGCAAGAAGTTCAACGCCACCATCAACGACGTCATGCTCAGCTGCGTGGCGGGCGCCATGCGCAAGGCGCTGCTCGCGACGGGCACGCCGGTCTCGCCGTCGCTTACCGTGCGCGCTGCCATCCCCGTGGACATGCGCGGCACGAACGAAGTGGTCGCCGACTCGCGCAACAAGTTCTCGGCGCTGGTCATCGACTTCCCCGTGGGCGTCGACAACGCCGAGAAGCGGCTCAAGCTCATCCGCCTCAACATGGGCGAGGCCAAGAACTCGCTCGAGAAGGTGTTCACGTACTGGTCGAGCCACCTCGTGGCCTCGCTGCCCGACTGGCTCATGAAGCCCGTGATCCAGTTCACCACGGCGCGCATCTCCGTCGCCATTTCCAACGTGCGCGGCGCGGCCTTCAGCCTCGCGATCTGTGACAAGCCGCTCAAGGGCTTCTACGGCTTCGTGCCGCCGCCGCCGACCGTGAACTTGGGCGTGGCCGTGCTTTCGATCGGCGACGAGCTCGGGCTGAACGTGCTCGTGGACCCGAGCGTCGGACTCGACGGCCAGGACTTCCTCACGTACGCCAAGCAGGAGTTCGACGCGCTCGTGGCCATCGCCGACGCGCCCGCGAGCGACGAGAAGAAGCAGCAGTAAGATAGAAGCAGCCAGGACGACTACAGGACAACTACGACGTGCAAGTGGATAATATTATCATGTGTGAGTGTGTGAAACACGAGAGCCGCCGCGTTGCCGTGTGTGTGGAGGTGTGTGGAGAGAGCGCTCGCTTAAATAACTGGCGAAGGACATGGACCAAAGTGGTGGGGGAAGGAAGCTCCCAGGAGACCGTCATCTATCTGCAGGCACCACAGGAGACAGGAAACAGGAGCGAGAGAGAGAGAGAGAGAAGGCAAAGAGACGAGATCAGTCATGCGTGCTTGGGGAAAGAGAGACACAGTGGGTTAGCTGCTGTCGTAGGCCACGTACACAATTTCCTGGCGCTTGAGGTTGAGCACGTCTTCTTCTTCGTCGTCGTCCACGTCCACGCTCACGGCGTTGCCCTTGCGGTCGGCCTTGGACGGCGTCGCGGCTCCGGTCGAGTCGCGCTTCTTGCTCTTGGACATGACGCCGTAGTCGGCGCTGCCCGAGAGCAGGCTGTCCCGGTCGGCGACGTACGAAGACGACTTCATGCGGCGGCCGGTCGAGAAGCCCCAGCTCCCGCTCTGCTGCCGCTGCTCCCACCGGTTCAGCACGATGCCCACGACCAGCAGCTCCCACACGAGCGCGAGCAGCAGGTCGAAGAGGAACAGGAAGAACAGCGACGCCTCGAAGCCCGCCGGCAGCTTGAGCACGCCGAAGCTCGTGTCGACGCCGACCGTCTGCGTCGCCTGCTCCGACTTGTAGCTGAAGAGCTGGATGTGGAGGATGAAAAACAGCAGCACGAGGTAGAACGCGAAGGGCTTGTTCGTGTAGAACGGCTTGCGGTACGTGTCCTTGATGTTGAACGCGACGGCCACGATCCAGTACTGCAAGTGGCCGAAGAGCCAGATGACCGAGTTCTCGTACGAGTGCTGCGTGAGGTCGGGCGACTGGCCCGACACGAACGGGTAGCACGGCGGCTCGATGGCCGACATGTTGCCCGCGCGCGTGAGCTCCAGCGCGTGCTCGGCCGAGCAGTACCAGTCTTTGGCCTTGGCGGCCGAGATGGCGATGCCGAGGCAGATGAACAGGAACATGATCTGGCCGGCGAGCGAGAAGAGGATCGTGGGCGCGAACAGCGACTTGGCCGGTATCTCCTTCGTGAGACGCTCGGCGGCGGCCGTGCGGACCATGAGCATCGACAGCGCGAACACCACGACGAGATCGTCGAACAGGAACTGGTTGTTGCTCATCTGCGACGCGTAGTCGTTCATCAGCGACGACATGGTCAGCTGCACGATCGAGTACAGCACCATGAACTTGAACGCGACAAACGACGTGCTGAGCGCACAGCGGCCTTCGCGCAGCAGCTCCACCACGTCCGTGATCTGCTTCTTGCGGCTCGTGAACGGCGCCACGATCGACGCGTCGGCGTCCGAGAGCGCGATGCCAATATGCGCCGCCTTGAGCGCGCCGCAGTCGTTCGTGCCGTCGCCCACCATGCCCACAGTGCGGCCGCGCTGGATGAGCGTCTCGATGATCCACGTCTTCTGGTGCGGCCGGATCCGCGAAAAGATCTTGGTCTTGAGCACGACCTGCTCCACGAACAAAGAGCTCTGCGTGATCTGGAGTTGTTCCAACGCAGCTCCTGTGAGCGCAAACTCGTTGTTGTCTCCGAACCCGAGAAACGTCTTGGGCTCCATGGCCATCCACTGCGGCTGGGACTGGGACGCGAGATCGTCCACGTCCGCAAACACCAGTCGGTTGTTGTTGGTCTTGTCCACGTCCAGCAGCATCACCGTGGACTGGAGCTCCATGTTGATCTTGCGCGACACGTGGATCGCCGTGAACGCGATGTCGCCCGTGATGATGCGCACGTCCACGTTGGCTTCTTCCAGCGTCGAGATCACGTACGGCGACTCGGTCTTGATCTTGTTGAGGAAGAGAATGAAGCCCAGAAAGTTCAGGCGACACTCCATGGCCTCGCGCTGCGGCACGTCCGCCGTCACAGGGTACGTCTTGCTCGCAAGCGCCACGACGTAGTAACCCTGGTAGGCGTACGCGCGCGTCTTCTCCATGTAGTTGGCTGGGATCGTGGCCGGGTTGCAGATCGCCACGATGGCTTCCGGCGATCCCTTCGTGTAGACCACGCGCTGGCCGGACTCAAAGTCTTCGATCAACGCCGACGATCGCTGCAGTGCCGCATCGAACAGGTAGCGCTTCACGATGCCGAAGGTCTTGCCGATCGGAGACGAGATGAGCACGGAGAACGGTGCGTTGGGCGTGTTGCGCTTGTGGATGTTCGTCTCGATCGAGTAGCCCGTGGCGCGGAACATGTCCAGCTCCAGCGCGTACCCCGTCACGTGGCCGCTGCGCTCGTTGAGGCCGTGGCACGTCGCCAGTCCGACGATCGCGTTGATCGACAGCACGTCGACTTCGCTCTGCAGCCCCACGAACGTCGCCGAGGTGGACGAGCACTCGTCCACGCCCTGGAAGTCCAAGTGGTCACTGGAAAGCGTGCCTGTCTTGTCAAAGCAGAACGTGTCGACGTGGCCGGCGAGGTTGATGCGCTGCGAGTTGATGCAGAAGATGTTGGCGACTTCCAGCCGCGTGAGCGCGAAGCCCACGCCGACCGTCAGGATCAGCGGCAGCGCCGGCGGCACGGCGATCGTGATGAGGTCGAGCGACGACGTCAGCGCGTCACCAGGCGACACGCCGAACTTGGACGCCTGCACCATGCGCTTGATGAACGCCAGCACCGCGATGAGCGACAGCGCCGCCATGAAGCGGTAGCTGTCCTGCTCGATCCTGTAGTTGAGCGGCTTGGGGAACACGATGGACCGGAAGAGCTCGCCCTTGGAGGTCGAGAAGCCCGTGGCCAGCACGACCGCGCGCGTCGAGTTGTCGGCCTTGACCGCGAGGATGGACGAGCCGGCGTGGAGCACGCTCTCCTTGGTCTTGGTCTTGGTGGTCGTGTCGACGCGCGTCTCGCTGCTGGCGTTGAGCAGGTGCTGCTTGACGATCGGGATCGCTTCGCCCGTGAGCGTCGACTCGTCGGCCGTGCACTCGCCCGTGAGCAGCAGCAGATCCGCCGGCACAAGCCCTTCCTCCACGACCACAATGTCGCCCACGACCAGCGACCGCACGCCGATCGACTGCACGTGCTGGTCGCGTAGCACTTTGACGCTGGCGTCCACGTGGACCAGGTCGTGGAGCTTCTGGTCGTTCACGACCTGCGAGTACACCTCCCACGCGATGGACAGCGCCGACAGCGCGAGGATGATCAGCGCGTACGTCGTGTACTTTTCGCTGAACCAGATCAGCGCGCTGGCGACCTGGAACAGGTAGAACGGGTGCACGACCTTGCGGAACAGCACGCTCCGCCACGGCAGCGGCTTGAGGTCGATGGCGTTCGGCCCGTAGATCTCGAGCCACTCGCTGGCTTTCGACCCGCTCAGTCCGCCGCCCTTCAGCCGCTTATCCAGCTCGCCGTACTTGTCCTGTAGCTCGTTCTGGAGCCGCACGAAGCCCTGCTTCTTGGCGTCGTAGAAGTGGCGGCTCTTGCGGAACTCGAACCACGCCACGCCCTGCAGACGCTGCAGCGGACACTCCTCCCAGGCCACGCGGCCGTTGGCCGGGGCGGACGACACGCCGTCGTCACTGCTGCCGTCGCCGCTCTGGATATCCGACGCCACGCTGCTGTTGTCGATAAACCGCTTGACCAGCACGGCGTCGGCCTCGTCCACGCTCGCCACTTGCTGCTTCGTGAGCCGCGTGTGGAGCTGCGGCACCCAGACGCACACGAGCGGCAACACGCCGAAGGTTGCGGCGGACGCGGCCAGGAAAAGCGCTTTTTGGGGTGCGCTGTTACGAAAAAACAGCACCGCTGCGGCGTCGGGCGTCGTCGTCGCTAGTGATGACAGCGCGTGCGTCAGCGAGCCGCTGGCCGCGCCGCTGGAGCTCGGCGTCATGCGCGTGGGCAGCGCCATATTCGAGTTGTTGGCGCTTTCGTTGGCGACGAGCGGTGGGAGCGTTGGATGTGTTGGCGTTGGAAGTGTTGGATTTGTTGGTGTTGGCAGGCTTGTTGGAAGTGTTGGCGTTGGCACGAGCGCCGTTCTCTCTCCGGACTTCTGCCCTTCCGACTGTGGCTGCATCGCTCACCCACACGCCGCTGTCGCCTCCCAGCCACAGCGCGCGGATCGCTCCTGTCTCTTGGGGCTCTCGATTTAGGTCCACGCACGCCGCTGCTGCTACGGCTTCTCCCGCTATTTGCGGCGACGGGTCAAGTCTCTCGAAGGAAGCCAGCGACCCCACATCATCAAGCGAGCCAACGCTATTCAAAGAGATGACTTGGTTTTTGTATGCGAAGAGTCCAACGTTGGCTATTTTTTGCCAACAAAATCCAGCAAGTCTTCCTGATTTCGAATTAGCTTAGCTTCGCGTTGGAGAAAGCACCTGCGACATGTGCCATTTAGTCGAATATCGGCCTTGGCTTGGCTTTGCTCAATTCGAAGTGTGACTTGTGCAAATCCTAGTCTGCACAGGCCGCGTCACGAGCCTTCACGCACTCCAACACCTCCCCCAGAGGCCGGAGACATCATGGCGTGGCGCCTCCACTCCTCCTCAGCGAGTGCTGCTTTCCCTCCAGAGTGTGATACTCAACCTTCTCGCGTTCGTGTGAGTCTGCTGCCCGTGGTTGAAGAATACACGCACCGCACGCTGCACAAGGTGGTCACTGTGGATGAGCCTGCGATGACCATCTTCGACTTCAAGCAGCGGCTCGCTCGACTTCTCACGCACCCTCAGAAGGAGTTCAGCGTCCCCAGTCTCTTTGTCGTGCGTCAGCCACTCCCGCGCACCGCGACTGCCGACACGATCCGCGACTTGGCCATGCGGCGTGAGAACTACCTGCGCGTCCACGACACTGTCGCTGCGTGCTTTGTCGGGTCGCCAGAGCCTAGTGATGGCGTCCACGTCGACGTCGTCGCGCTGGTCATTGCGCCGGAGTTTGGCTGGGGCTTGGACGTCGAATGGTACGCAGAGACTCTCGAGCAGCTCATGCTCAGCGAGATCACCGACAGGACACTGCCGCCCACGCTGACCTCCTCAACTCCAAGCTTTATCCGAGACGACGATGTGCGGATGTATAGCGTCATAAGCGAGCTACTTGAACTTCGCGGGCAGCAAGAAGGCGTGAATTCCGAGCTGCATGAGCAGTCTGAGTTCCATGGTGTGGTCGTCACAGGCTCGCCGGGCGTGGGCACGACGACATTCTTATGGTTTCTCTTGAGCCAGTTAAGCCGAACGCACACCGTCGTGCTGGACGTTCCTGGCTTTTTCCTCCTCATCCGACCGGATGGAACTGTGATTCGAGGCGCCGACAATCGTCGAAGCTTTGGTCACGAGCTGTGCCACCCAGGGACCATCTACCTGGCCGACAAGAACGCGGCCAACGCGGACTCGTTTTGGAATTGGATCCATGGCAGGTCAGTCGTCATCGCGGCTTGCGACTGCGAGCTGCTCGAGCAACTCCACGACAATTGGTCGGAGGCGACGACTCTGTACATGCCACCGTGGTCGCTCAGCGACTTGATCGAGCGCCGCCGTCGCGTATACGAAGACGCTGTAGTTGAGCTGTCGACCGAAGAAGTGGCGATGCTGTACGACCACTTCGGTGGTTTGCCTGGAGACGTTGTTCATGTCAACGACAGCGACAGTCTTCACGCCATGATCCACAGTCTTCAGTCTGCGATTGGCCAACTTGAGCCAGATCACGTGCACAAGCTCTGGTCGGATGCCGGGAAGGAATTCTGGTTTTACAAGCTGCCGGATGAGGGTTTTTACCTGGAGCTGATGCACGTGACGCCGTCGAGCGATTTCAGGAGGTGTCGTTGGAGTTTGCGACGGATTTCATGGGGCGTGAAGTGGCGAGGCGACGCGAGGCAGGGCTCCGAGAAAATAATACAACTGCAGTGATTATGGAATTTTGACAATGCAATAATTTATTACTGTCATTTTGGTTTGCAGTATAATACAATTATTGCCCCAATACTGTTGTATTTTCCCTCCGGTATTCGATTTCAT
>JAADXN010000493.1:0-22046 GCA_023337875.1 Pythium apleroticum | reverse complement strand
CTTGATTGCGGATGAGCGAGATGTACAGACTGGCCATTTCGCCGATCATGAACGCCATCACGAGCACGCCCATGAAGCTCATCAGAATGGAGAACACCAGGTGGCCCGTGGTGATAGGGTAGAACGTTCGAGCTTTCTTCACGAACGCCGTGGTCGCGTGCAGCATGCCTCGTAAGAAGCGCAGCAGAACTTTGTGCGAGTCGGGATTCGTCGGATCTTCGTACGCGAGTTCTTCCGACGGCATCCAAGCGTTCCACTCGGTGCCGAATTCGCCAAGCACGGCGAGGGCCAGGTATGCGCACGCGCACCAAAATACGTAGATGAGGCAAAGCAGCCAAATGGTGCCGCAGCGCGCCCACTCGTAAGACATGTTCGTGCGGTCGATTTCGTTCAGGTACGCCTTCAAGTTCACCACCTTGACGCAGCGAAGCAGGCGGAACCAAATGGTGACTTCCAAGTTCAGGGCGCTCAACACATAGTCCAGCGGGATGGCTGCCAAGACGTCCCACACGAGGCGCTCCTTTTTGTACGACTCGAGCAGGTTTTGCTCGTACAGCTCGATCGACAGGGCACTCTCGCGCAGGTGCCAGTTGAACCAAATGTCGAGAACGGACATCACATCGGTGAGGATGTCGAGCAGACGAACGAGAACACACAGCCCGGTCCACCGCTCCAAGGCGTCGATCGAAATACGATACGGCGCCATCGCCGCATTGAATACCGTGCACACCACGATCACTCGCAACCACCAGATATGCGTTGGGCTCTGCGCATCGGTGCCGCGCCTTAGGAAGACCACAATGGAGGACACGAATCGCTTCCATCGTGGCCCCACAATGGAGTCAGGTGACGAAACGGGTCGCGCAGGTGAGTCTTCAATCGCGTAATCGTCAGCGTTGTCGTTTTTCGTGTCTTCTCGCCCACTCTGCCGAGAGCGGTCATCGGCGAGCTTGGTCGCAGTCGCTCCGTTCAGCCGCTGTTGCTTCTGTTGGATCTTCACTGACTGAATCACTTGCTTTTTCCAACCTGGAAACAGTTCGAAGACGACGTTCAGCGACTGACGCGAGAGCGAGTACAGGATACAAGATGTCTTCGCCAACACGAAAGCGTTCCGTGGGTTGTCGGAGAAGAGCGCGTTCTCACCGAAGAAGTCGCCCGACACAAGGGAACTGGCTTGGCGCAGATCTTGGTCGCTTCCTCGATTGGTTGTGCGTCTGCGCGAATTGCGCTTCTCAGTTTGTCGGCGATTCCTTGCTGCGTGTAGCTCGAGCATCTTGGCGGTACGCTGGCTCATCACGGCCAGAATGCCAGTGTAGATGAAGAACATATCCGTCCCATCGTCGCCGAACCGGTACACGAAGTCATCCTTCAGCACGAGAACTTGGCTAAACTGGGCAACCAGCATCCTCGTGATGGCAGGGTCCATGCCGGCCATGAATGGTACTTTCGCGATCATCGGCTGCAAGTTGAGCAACCGAATGTCGGTCACGAGCGAAGGAGGGAGAGACGCCTCGATCAAGTTCTCCTGCGTGATCGAGTGGTAACGACGGAAGAAGAAGAAGCCCGTCAGCTTTGTCGCGAGCGGCTCTGGAAGTGTGAAGTGAGCCAGGAGATGTCGAACCGAGCCGAGCCGTGCGTTGAATTCGCGGTTGTCAGCGTCAGCCATCTCGATCACATCGGAGAAGTTGCCGATGACGTAGGCAAACAGAAAGAAGCCACTCATCATGGTCGCGATGGAGCAAAGACACTGCGGCGTTGTCTTGGGCAACTCGCCTTGGTAGGAGGCCGACATGAGTCCAAACGACCAGAACAGCGACGAGAAGTACTGGAGTGAATCACTGGCGTGCTCAAGTGACTCCACGAGCAGCCACTCGTTCCAGCCAAAAGCTTTCTTCCTGGACTCGAGCTCTGGATCCATCATGTTCGCAGTCGACAGGTGAGAAGCGAAGTCGTGGTAGACGCAGCCTGATAGATGCGTGAGCAAGAAGGTGTAGTAAACCAAGCGCATCACGCGAAGCTCGGTCGTCCTCTTGATGTATCGCTGTTCAAGCTGCGTGAACTGGCTCGGCACTTTGAGAAGACGAAAGAGCTTGTTGATGTTGAGCAGCTCGTACCTTCTCCCGGGCATCATCCAATTGACCATGAAGAGTGGAAGCAACGCGGCGCTGTCGATCAAAAAGCCGGTGGATCGAACGTAGCGACGGCGGATGCGACGCACGTCCATGATCTTGTTGCCGAACTCGTGGAAACCCATTCGACAGCGAACGTATACATCGGCGAGAAACGATAACTCGAGAAAGACGGTGAAGCCGTCGACTGTCGCGAAGTGTTCGCGGTTGACCCCAAAGCTCATGTGGTACAGCGTGAGGACCCACTGAATTGTCATCGTCACGAAGAGCCAGGTCTCCCATAGCACTGCTGCGGCCGAATCTGGGTCCAAGGCACCGAATACGATAACCTTCCAACGTGGTTTCTTGGTCCTCTCGTCGTGGGATGCCACCGCATCGTTAAAACGCGCAAGTTTGTTGTCGAGAAGTCGATGCTCTAATTGTACCAGCGCAGGAACGAGATTCTCGAACACTTCAACCATACGCGTAGCATCGTGGCGAGTGAGCCGAATCAAAATACAACCGCTGCAGGCCGACGCGTCTTCCGTGTAGTCACACATCGCTTCCTCTTTCTGGAGTGCCCTCAGGCCGAAGAACCCACCAAGAGGAACCTTCGTATGGCTTGAATCATCCTTTGCGAGTTGAATCGAGCCGTGGAGCAAAAAGTACATGGAGTGCGCACTGTCTCCTTTCCGGTACACGAACTCGCCTTGGCCGTACAGCACGAAGCTCACGTTATCCGCAAATTCGGTTTCCAGCGCTGAGAGCACTGGACGGACACCTGCAAGCAGCGCCAGCGTTTGCAATGCCGGGCCACAGATGCTTCGCAACACCTCACGGCGATACGCTAGAGGCAGCTGGGCTAGCAGTTCTTCGAGATGAGCTCCACGGTGCGCCGCCCACCAGTAGTCGAGGTACGAATTCACTCGGTGGTGAATCGTCAGCGGCGCCTTCTGACGCCTTAGGAAAAACTGGATGCGAGTTCGTACGGCGAAAAACTCTTTCTGCTCGAACGCTGACGCCGTGAAGCGTTTCTGGACGTTGTCGACGACCACAGCCGTGATGATGAAGCCGCTGTACATGAAGAAGAGCGCGATGATGTACTGGGTATCACTGCTTGGCTCGACGGTCTTCCCGAGTCCAGTCAGCACATTCGTCGCATAGAAGAACGACCGAAAGTACTGCATCGACGCGATCTTGTGCACTTCCGCCGAATCCGCTGGGAATATGTTGTGGGATGCCGTCATGAACCTGCCATCACTGAGCGCGGTAAGCTCGACGTCGTGGGTTGGAATCCATGCGTTGACCTCTTCGTGGCTGAAGCCTTCGATGTAGGTGATGCTGAAGTAGAGACACGCCACGATGTGGCAAAGCATGAGGAGAAGCCCACAAAAGAGCAGCAGCTTTCGCTTGCTGTTCATGTGCACCAGTCGATCTATCTCGCGCAAATGCCCTCTCAGACGCCATACTCTGCAACAAGGTGTTAGGAAGTATTTTGAACAAATCCGCAGCAGCAAGTAATTTGCGTACCTGAGGAGACGGGGGATTCGTAGCAGGCTGGGTTTGGCGACGACGGAAGCAAATATGGAGTACGGTATTGCAAGGAGCAAGTCGATGACGAAATGATGCTTGGCATACCGTGCAGCCGCGCGCACTGGGTCCATGATCTTCTCCGAATTCACGGTGAAGGAGAGGTTGAAGTTGAGGTAGATGTCGACGAAGAGAATCACGTCAACGACGACATTCAAGAGAAAAAGATACCAGGTGTGCTGGTCGACAGCAGGGAACACGAGCTGAAGCGGCGTGATAATCCAGTCAAAGACGAGAGCTCCCTGGTGGCAGCACAAGTTACAAGTCAGTGACGAGCAAGTGCAGTCTAGTGATAACGGAGATCTTACCAGCAGTGCGAAAATCCACCATAGTCGAGTTCGAGAGTCCTCATCCACGCATTTCTCCAACAGAAAACGACGCCATTTCGTTCGTTGTTCTATCGAACGAAGCGGCTGCTGTCGCGTGTATTGGTCAGTGAAGATCCGGACGTCGTTCACTGCCCTGTTTTGCTTGACTGTCAACGCGCGACGAAGGCGAGCCACGGCAGTTAGCGTTGTCGATAAGGCCTCGACCCCCCTCGTCGCCGCCTCTTTCGCCGCCTTTTGATCATCATTCGACTTCGACTTGGTAGGGCTAGTTCTCTCGTCTGGAACCACCAAATTCTTTCTCAGGGACGACTTGAGTCCTTTCTTCGAATCGGCAGTTATCAGTCTCTTGAGTTGAGATGTGAAAACGGAGCCGCGTCTTTCGTGTGGTGAGGAATCGGGTTGGGTTGGTAAACCAGCGTGAGGTTCATCCTTGGATGTGTCTTGCTGATTGGTCTTGGCGATCAGGGCGACGACCGTCTCACGAATCTTGTGAATGAAGCGGGGGTAGCCTTCCAATACTTTCTCGGTATGGAAACGCGAGAGTCTGTAGAGGATGCTGTAGGTCGTGGTCACGACTGTTGCCGATCGAGAGCGATCCGAAAACAACGACAACTCCCCGACGAAGTCTCCTTTTCTCAGCTCACGGACTTTCACGTTGCCCACAATGACGTCCAGCACCCCCGCGTGGATGATATACATGGCGTCTCCTTCGTCGCCGACGTGAAAGACTGTGCAGTGGGCTGGTAGGAACATCGCTTCGAGAGCGTTCGTCAACGCTCGGACGAACTCGTCGCTGCAGCCGACAAAAACTGGAATCCGCGCGACCGTATCCTTGAGCAGTTCTCCTTGAAGGTCTTTCGCGATAGAAGGACACAGCAGCTTCATTGCAGCTCGATCGTTTGACGCAGTATCCGTGCTATAGTTCTATATGGTTGAGTGTTCCGTTAGAGCGAGTCGTACAGCGTAAACGGATCACCACATTCAGAGTCTCACCTTAAGGTAGTCGATCGTCTGGCCTTGAAGATGATCGGGAACTTGGTGGAACGTCATGATGTGCTTCAGTTGGTTAATCCGCGCTTCAGCTTCCTCACTTTGCCCACTCTCGCACTTGGAAAGCATGAAAAACATACCACACAAGTATGTAAAGACCGAGAACCCGCACAGCGCCACCACGATCGTGAACACAAACTGCGTGACACTGTGCGGAAGCTCGCCTTCGAAGAGACCCGTGAGCATGCCAAAACTCCAGAACAACGCCTGCAAGTACTCGGTGTTGTCGGTGGCGTGTTCTGTCGGCCGTTTCGGCAACCAGTGGTTGTTGTGGTGGTCGTCAAAGCCAAACCAGTACCGGACACATGCCACGTAGTGGGAGAGCAGCATGGTCGTGCCGATCGTCTTGAAGATCTTCAGCGGCTCGAAATGTGTGGCGTAGATGTCGTCGAGATGAAGCATGTACGCTGGTATTCGATGAAGCCGCAGAATCTTGTGCAGCTCCCAGTACATCTTGCTGGCTTCAGCCGAGGGTTTTGGGACCGGAAACAGCGCCAAAGGCAGCAGTGCGACGACGTCAAGCACGAACGCCGGTGACTTGAGGTACTTCAGCCTCGCCCGGTTCTTGTCGTGATGCACGCTGCCGTCTTCCACGTAGCCAGAGTTCAATTTGACGCACAAATCGGCGCAAAAGAGCAGCTCGGAGATGTAGAACACGAACACTTTCGGGTTGCGGCCCATTTCGATCTGCGGCTCGAAGGTCACGACGAACGGCAAGAGAAACAAGTCGTACAGGATCTTGCACAGCAGGAATTGGTGCCAGACTTTGAGGAACAGCGACTGCGGGTCCAGTGCGCTCTTGACGCCCTCTTGAAGATGCGGCATGTGCATGGCGCCCACGGATTGCAGCGAAAAGTCCAGCGACGACCGCATCCGCACCATCGCGCGCGTCGCCGGGGAGAGCGCTGCGGCCGTGGGTGCCGCCTCTGTCTTCTCTATCTTCTCTGCGTGCCGTGGCTTGTCTTCTGGCTTGTCTTCGGGGTCGTTGAGTTTCTCCAACGACGGGCGGTTGCCCCATATCGTGCGCACCACGTGCTTGGCGTCGACGGTCGCCATGGCTTCAGCTGGTGGCGGTGGCTGCACGACGTCTTCCCGCGCACTAACTCAGCATTCACTCGCCGTTGTCCCGCGTGTGGAGCGTCGTGGATCACGCCGATCATCGCGCTCCATTTAGCATCCGTCGCCGTCCGTGAAACTGCCGACTGGATGAATCCCACTTCAATTAGAACGATCCGATTCACTTGGAGTTTGTATGGCCTCGAAAGTTGGCGCGGAAAAGTCGACTGACATTACCGTATGCTACCAGAATAGAAGACTCAACTTGGAGTTTGTATGTGTGGTTGAAGTTCACTGCAACAAGAAGAAAGACGAGAAGCAAATGGAGGAGGGGAAAATGAACGGCAACTTTGGCGACGCGGATGGATCTTCACGCGGCGCGGACGGGTATGGAAGAGGCGACGCTGCTCGCTGAGTATGGTTAACCGATGGGGCTTCTGATGAGCCGTAACTGCGACTCCATCGGCGTCATTTGAGAGCGAGATACATGCTATACTTAACTCATCGGCAACGTGCGTTTCGCGTTTGTGGCGAGACTGGTCGGACTGCGCGTGCAAAAGCTGATTAAGCGGCGATTTGTTAACCGCACTACACGATGGCGAAGCGGCCGTCGTCGAACGGGGCGGCGAAAGGTGGCAGCGCGACCAAGCCGCGGCATCGGGCGTCGGAAGGGCGGCTGGGCGTCGACGCGTTCCGGTTCTCGACGGCGAAAGGCACGGCGCTTCTGGCCGATGAAGTGGAGGACGCGATTCACCCTGATGGGCTGGCGCTGCGTCTGTGGAGCCACGTGCTGCTGGTGAGCACGCTTTACGAGGCGTTCATCCTGCCGTTTTTCGTCACGTTCAAGCCCAACGCGCCGCACGAGCAACCCAAGGAACTGTATGTGGTCGTCGTGTGCGAGTTCTTCTTTCTCGTTGACGTGGTCGTGCAAGCGCATACAGGCTACTACCACGACGGCAACGTCGTGCTTGATCGGCGGAAGACGCGCGTGCGATACATCAAATCGCGCAAGTTCCTGCTCGACGTCTTCACGCTCGTGCCGTTTTCGTTTTTGTTTTCGATGCAAATGGCATCGCAGGCTGCCTTGGAGATGCACAAGCTGCTGCGCTGGATATGGCTGCCCAAGTACGTCGCAACGCTCGACACCATGTACGCCAAGCACTTCGTGGTGTTGAAGCTGCTCAAGATGATCATCACCACAGTCTATTTGGCGCACTTCGTGGCGTGCGTTCGGTTTCGATTCGGCTACAACGAGCACCATGACGACGACTGGCTGCCCGAACGGCCTCACGAGCCGCCGACAGTGCAACGCCAGTATTTGTCGTCGGCATTTTGGGCGTTCGGTCTGCTCTCCGGTCTTTTCGAAGGCGAGTTACCCACTACAATTCCCGAGTTCCTCTTCACGCTCTGTGTGGCGATTGGCGGGTTTTCGTTGTTCACAGCGATGTGTGCCATGTTCTTCACCATCTCGAAGTGTGAGAACGGCAATTCGGAGGCTGCGGAGGCACGAATCAATCAGCTCAAGCACTTGCTTTCGTTTCATTGCGTCCCAGACAATCTCCAGAAGCAAGCCATCGACTATTTACAGGTAGGACCGTTCGCACTTGTTGGTATTGAGGCGGGCCGCTGATCTGTGAATTCTTGATGGCTGTAGCGATATTACACCGACGTAGAGTCGAACGATCGAGAGGTGATCAAGTTGTTGTGCCCGTCGATCTCAAAGGACATTCAAGTGGAGCTGATGAAAGGAACGGTGGAGAAGATTCCGCTGTTCGAAGGCTGCTCGGATAAGTTTGTCACCGCACTTACGACTCTCCTAGAGCTCGTGTCGCTCCCCGCGCAAACCACCGTCTTTCAAGCAGGTGAACACGGGGACTCGATGTACATCGTCCATTCCGGCGTCTTGAACGTCATCATCAACGGAGTCACAGTGCGGGAAATGCGCAAACCGATGTGTTTTGGTGAACTATCAGTGTTTACGGACGCGCCACGCTCAGCGACGATCGTGTCTGCTACATACTCGACGCTCTACAAACTGTCGCGATTCCACAGTGAACGTCTGCTCGAAGGATATCCTGACTGCGCAGCCAGCATATCCGCCGTGATTGCGGGCATGATAGCAAATGGTGGAGACAAGCGCAGGTCAACGGCAGTGCTCACGAGTGCGTCTTCTCACTCGAAGTTCGATTTCAAACGAATTGATGCAGCCGCAATGAAGGCAAAACTGCGGGGCCGGGTCCAAGCTACTTCGTTTTTTAGTTGGGGGAAGCCAAGCAATTATGTGATTCCAGTATCGGCCACATCTGAAGTCGAAGAAGCCGCTGAGAAATCTGGCGATCCACATCCTGATACCAACGCGCACTCTGCAAAGAAGAAGGATGACGCTTTGAAGTCCTACTACGACAAGAAAGTGGAAGCGATGGGAGAAGACACGGGCGCTACTTATCTCAGCTGGCTGGCGCGCAAACTGCTCTTACGGCAGTGCATCGATGCGAATTCCCGATTTCGAGCCTGGTGGTTACTCACACTGCACACCGTTCTGGTGTACAACTGGGTCATTATCCCGCTTCGGTTCTGCTTCCCCGTCTTCAACCGCCCAATGTGGTACATCGACATGGCCAACATCATCGCCGACTTGCTACTGTTTGTCGATATCTACCTCAACTTCAACCTGTCATACACTGTTGACTGTGAGAAGATCATGGACACGTCGCGAAGCGCTCTTCACTATCTGAAACGAGGCTTCGCATTCGATCTCTTCTGCGTGATGCCGTTTTGGATCCTCTCGACGTCCGAGAAGAACTTCTACGTTCGCGTAGCACGATTGTTCAGGTATGGTGCTGATACTCCTCATGACAAAGTGATTGAAGCAACTGGTGGCTAACCTGTATGATGCGGGCAGATCGAGGTCCTTTTACCACCACTACCTTGAAGTGAGCACTCTGTGCCAGCTCACCAACCGCTCGCGCTTGGTGATTCTGGGGTGCTTGCTGGTATTGTTTTACCATGTCATCGCGTGTCTCCACTTCGGCATTTCCAACTTTGAAGGATTCAGCCATGAAGAGGAAGCTTGGACCCCCAGTGAAGACATCTACCTCAAGCAAATCAACGACACCCACTATTTCGGCGAGCACGACGTCATCCTCTCAATCGACGATGAAGAGCTCCATGTGATTGCCGGGAAACAATATTTCCGATCTCTCTACTACGCGACCAATGTGCTTGCCGCTCTCGGGAAGACGATCGAGCCAGAAAGTGATATCCAGTATGGGATCGCATTGTGCTTCATGCTGGGTGGCTTCCTGATCACTGCGATCGTCGTCGACAATGTTCAAAAACGATTCACGGCTTCCGCATTCGAGCAGAAGGAGTTCTACGCGATGCGAACGAGGATTCAGTTGTTCCTTCGACGCCAAAATGCCCCAGTCGACATCTTCCAACGTGTGAACTCGTTCTTGGATTTCTGGTGGTCTTCACACCGAGGAGCCTTCATCAGCGAATTGCTCGCCGATCTACCTGCTCCGGTCAAGCTCCAGATTCTCCACAGTATCTGCGGCCCAGCTCTTCAAACCCTCGGGTTGCTTGCAGGCGTTCGACCAGTTCTCGACAAGCTCGAGAATTTCTTCGTGACGAATGCCAGTTTCATCCTCTACGGCCAAGGCGAAGTCGTGTATCGACAAGGCGACTACGCAAACGGCCTCTTCTTCTTGCTGGAGGGCGACGTTTGCCTCATCGCGAACGCCCAGAACCCGAGATCCGTCCCACGTGGTAGCTTCTTTGGTACTGCAGCCCTCCAGCCGAAAGAAAGTGCTGATGGCTACGGAGAGCACGTGAGTGCAACGAAGGGCTGCATTGTGTTGTTCGTATCACGGAGTCATCTCCTCGCCATGGAGAAGATCTTCCCGACGTTGTTCAGTGGACTCGTTGCTTTGGAGACAAAGCTGTTGTCGAACAAGATGATGAAGGCAAACCTCCGATTCTCGAAAGTCTCCCATGGTCGCTCGTCAGGCAGTCGAAGAAGTTACATTGCTCAGTCAAGCGAAGCCAAGGCCTCCTGGAAAGCGAAGCTGTTTGGCGCAGAAGCAATGGCGTTGGACCCGGACTCCAAATTCGTGCTACTGTGGGAGACGTGGCTGTTTCTGGCGATGACCGTGCAGTGGTTAGCCGTGACAGTGCAGATGTGTTTCCGTATGAAGCCGACACGACACTTCCAAGCCGACGTCATGACCGCCATCCTCGAAGTATCGTTCTTCATCGATGTCTACTTACGCTCGCGAATCGGCTACTACGCGTTTGGCAACAAGATCATGGATCCATACGTCATTCGGTCATCGTATTTCCGATCGCGAACGTTTGTGGTCGACGTGCTCTCCCTGACCCCGCTCTACGTCGTCAACTGGTTTCGATCACCAGCAAACCGAATCGACAGTCTCAACATCAACAAGATTCTTCGTGTCTTCAAGGTGCCCAGTCAACTGAACGCGCTCGAAAACCGGTTCTTGAAGCACACGACGGAGTTGCGATTGTTCAAGCTCTTCTACTACACATTCCTGTTGGCGCACTTGTTCGGGTGCATGTGGTTTGATTTCGCGGCAAATGCGTCACACCTCTTCAACGCATCCGCAGATCTAGGGACGGAATTCGGTGACGACGAGTGGCTCCCACCAGCAGAGCTTGAAACGGAGCACCTCAATCACCAGTACTTCGCGTCGATCTTCTGGTCTTTCGGTCTCATGTCAGCGTCGAGCACGGGCGAGCTACCGAAAACAACCAAGGAATGTTTCTTCACAGTGATGACGATGACATCAGGATTCTTCCTGTTCGCCTACGTTGTCGGCAACTTCACGGACATCATCGAGCTGGCGGAAGGAGATAACCGCGAGTTTCTGCAGCACCTCTCAGCGTTCCGATTGATCAAGGCACATTTCTCGCTGCCCAAGGCGATCTCAGAGCGCATCAAGACATACTACTGCTTCAAGCGGTACCATACCATCACACAAGAACGTCACCTCGAACGCTGCCTACCGCCGTCTCTGCTCACAGACATTCGACTGGTCCATTTGAAGCCCATGATCGACAAAGTATCTTTCTTGCGTGGCATGGAAGGGTCCGTGACGCGAATGCTGGTCTCACAGTTTAGTCAGAGGCTCGTGCTGCGGGACCAGTTTGTTTGCAAGTTTGGGGACGAAGGGTTCGACATGTACTTCGTGTTCACGGGAGTGCTCGATGTGTTGCTGCCTGCCGAAATGGTCACCTCGGAGGAAGAAAGCGAGTGGGAAGTGGGGCAAGATAAAGACAATGACCGATCCAGCGCTAGAGTAGCCTCGAGTGCACAGACTGCTGACGACCCGCACGAACAAAAGCTGAAAAAGGTGAACGAGCTCACGTCTGGAAGCTACTTCGGAGAGAACGGGCTGTTTACCAAAAGCCTCCGCAACGCGTATGTGCGAGCGTCGACCTCGTCAATCCTGTACAAGCTATCGCGCGAGTCACTTGAATTGGTCTTTGATCGATACCCGCAGTGGAAAGAAAAGGTGTTGCGGATCGCGAACCTGCAACAAGAGCAGCAGCGCCTTGCGCGGTTGACAAGGGAAGAGCAGCATCGCCGCTCAGACGAAGCAAACGGCTCGATGCTGTCACGCATCGACATCATCAATGGTCGCGCGGAGCGAATGGAAGAAGAGCTGCAGCTGGTTCGCATCCGCCGAATGGACAGCACCCTGAATGTGAAGAACGCCCAAGACATCGCTCCTCCTGAGGCAGTTCGCGCGTGGAACCGATTCGTCGTGACCCCATGTACACTCTTCTGGAATGATCTGAAATACGGTGCACGCGCACAGAGTACGACGCATCGCCAGTGGCTGTGGTTCATGACCATGTGCACCATGTACAAGTCGTTCATCGTCCCATACCGCATCTCCATCGACATGCTTGAGCGCTCCTCGCCTGCCGCGTCATTTGTCAAGGCGGTCGAAGTGTTCTGCGAGGTGATGTTTGCTGTGGACATTTGGTTCAGCTGGAAAGTGAAACAGTGTCCCGACTCCATGGAGCTATACGAGCAAAACCACCAGCTCATGTATCGCAAGGAGCGCTTGGCGTGGGACCTCGTCGCCGCTATTCCCCTCGATCGACTGCTTTCGGACTTCACCAACAGTTCGTGGCTGCACTTGCTGCGATGTGTCAAAATCCGAAACGTTGTGGGCTACATGAACGAGCTCAATCGCCGCAGCGTGTCCGTCGAGCTGAATCGATTTCGAGGAGTGTGCATGATCTATGGGCTGTCGATCTACTGGGTCGCGTGTGGCTATCTTGCCATCTCCGAGAGCGAGGGATTCGGTGAAGAGTGGAGCGCGTGGCGACCCTCGACAGCGTTGAAGCTGTCAAACGAGGAATACCCGTCGAACGAACAAGTGATGCTGCGCATGCTGCGTGGACTCTTCTTCGGAACGACGGCATTCATGAAGAAAGGGAAGACATTCACGCCCGACTCGACCGCGCTCTACATCTTCAGCGTGCTCATTTGCTTCACGGGCATGCTTGTCATGTCGTTCATGATCGGCGAGTTCGCCGCTCTGTACCTCTCCCACATTTGGAACGAGATCGACTTCCGCAAGAACCACATCGCTGTCGAGCTGTATCTGGACCGTCTCGAGATCAGCGACGAGCTCAAGGAGCGCACGCAGCGGTTCATGTCGTCGCTGTGGTCGGCTCATGCGGGCGTGAACTATGCTGCGATCTTCAGTGAACTGCCAAGCTCAATCAAAAGCAGTGCGGTCATGCACATCGCCAATCGACCGCTTCGTCTCTTCATGAGCTCCACGTTCCGCATGATCGCGAGTGACGACGCGAAAGACCTCGACCAGTTCACCCAAATGCTCGCGCAAGAGCTGCATTTCGAAGGGTACCCGCGTGACGAAAGCGTCCTTTCCGAGGGCAGCATCTCGCGGGCCATGTACGCTGTTGTGCGAGGCCACTTGATCATGTGCAGCCCGTCCAACGCGTCCATCCCACGCCGCATCCTGCGGAAGGGCGAGTATTTCGGTGAGCGTGGCTTGCTCGGGTGTGCTGTGAGCGACGTGACTGTTCGAACGGTGCGTGCGTGCGATTTGCTGTCACTGCGGTCTGAAAGCCTTCTCAAGATCATCCAGGAAAATGCGTTCTCGTCGCTGGCTCTCGGACTCGTTCACCGCGCGATGGTCTACATGGGCAACCAACAGCTCGCAGGGCACTCACAGAAAGACATGGAGGGCGAGTGGGGCGAGGCGCTCTTGCACGAGCTGTTCAAGCTCAAAGCGACGGCACGCGGGCGAGCGTCCTTCTACTCGACTGCCCCGCGAGTGTCGAGAGAGCACGTGGACCGACTCGCGAAGAGCCTGTCGAGCCCAGCCGAATGCGCACGGGCCTTCCTGCCGTTCCTGAGCCTCGTACTGCCGTTTGATCCGCTCGACTGCAGTGCGACGACTCGTTGCGTGTCCGGTGTCAAGGGGACGGTGGTGGATGCAGGCACGCTCCCTGCGTTAGCCGTGGCAGTGAACGCGTTGCCAGCGTCATGCAGTGCGCCTTCGACCTCTCACGACGCCCATAGGAGTGATTTGGAGGCAGCGGTCGCGGAAACTGAAGGCGTCCCTGTGGAGACTGCAGATCACGAGACAGCAGCGATCGTCAAGGCGGTTGTACAGGCGGCAGTGGAGGCAGTCGTGGAAGCCAGTCAGCCAGCGGCTCAGCCTCAGATCATTCCGACAGTCGACTGGATCGACGCTCCGGACGAGGCTCAGACAGTAGCAGCAGTGTCTTCTGTCTGCGAGGAGCCGCACTTCAAGGCGGACAACGAGAAAGGCGGCGCTGGATCCTGAAGATGTCCATGATGACGCCTGCGACATGTGCGGTGGAGCTCCATGATGACGCCGGGTCCACTAGTCTACTTTGGTAGGAATCCGGATTCGAAGCCGTCTAATTTCGTGAATTTAGCTTAGTTTGCATCGTTATCTGTAGATTAGGATGCCACCGAAAGCCATCAAAGTGGCCAGTTCTTTCGCAACCACCTCGTCTTGATGAGGCAGCTGATCTGCTGGACTCAGGAGCGTCAGTACCGGTACAGTACACTCGCCTCCGTCGCAGCAGCAGCACCACCATGGCGTCCACGGCGGCGTACTTCGACCAGCCGCTGTCGTCGCCTCTCGCCGCGATGATGGCGACTTCCGGCGGCTTCAGCTTCGCGTTCGACGAGCCGCTCGTGTTCGGAGAGACCTCCAGTGAGAGCAGCCACACGTCGTCGCCTCCGCCAGCACATGGCTCGCCCGCCTCTCCGGACGCGTCGGCCGCGTCGCTGATCCACAGCACAGATGAAGAGAGCGCGAATACGGCCGGACGAAGGCGAAAGAATGTGAAGACGCCCAAGGCGCTGGCGCTCAAGCGCGCGCGACGGTCCGAGATCGAGCGCAAGTCGCGGCTGCGGCGTCTGGTGCGTGTTTGTGTGTCGTGGGATCTCAGGAGCGACGCGTTATTGAGTTGACGGCGGTGTTTGTTGCGTGTTGCTGTGTCTCCAGGATGAGTTGTCCCGTATGCGCGACGAGCTCATGCGGCTCGAGTGGGAGTACAAGCGCCTGATGGACGACGAGGGGCTCCACGAGCTCGTGTTCGACACGGAGCCGGCGCAGAGTGTCCAGATCGTGGCGTCCAAGAGCCATTACGACAAGAAGCGCATCCACCGGCGGCTCGCGTTCATGACACAGCTGCTGGGTGAGGAGCAGAGCCAGCTACGCAAGATGCTACAGGAGCACGAGGTCTTCCAGGAGACGGTGCGGTCGGTATGGCGGTGCGACCTCAGCGAGGACGCCCAGCGCAGCAGCGCCGAAGCCGGCTACACCATGCCGGCGCCAGAGACCTCGCGGGAGTGGGTCCACCCGGCGCGGTGCTTCGCGTTCCTGCGCGAGACGTACGAGCTGATCTCGACCTTCGACGAGAGCCGCAACTTCGAGAGCTCGGGGCACTCGATCATGGGCTGGACGGACAAACGGCGCGTGGACGACGCCACGGGCCACCTGCAGTACGGCTTCCGCAAGACGTTCCTGGGCCAGAACGCCGAGACGCTGCTGACCAAGTCGTGGGACGTGCTGCGCGACGCCAGCAAGATGTGGAAGCTGCTCGTGGACCCGAACGTGACGACGGAGTACACGACGCTGCAGGTGTTCAACGACGACCTCACGCTCATCCGCCGCGACCACACGCACCCGCCGCTGCCGCTCACGTTCCTCACGGCCCACGTGCTGTTCCGCCTGCAGACGCCGCAGGGGTACTTGCTGTGCTTCCGCACGATGCCGCTGCCGGAGATCCAGGACGCGCTGCAGCCGCACGAGATCTGGTTCGACATCCTCAACTGGACGCTGTTCAACCACGTGTACGACGCGCAGGGCCGCGTGGCCGGCTGCGAGGTCGTGGTGGGCGGCTCGCTGAGCGACCCGTCGCAGACGACGTCCAAGTACTGGCTCTTCGAGCTCATCATCTCGGTGCTGCGCTGGGAGTCGGTGTGCGTCGCGCCGCTCTTCCTCATGGGCAGCGACTCGGCATGACGGCAGCATTTTCAGTAGGTTGCGCGGAAATGCACTAATTTATGGGAATGTGTGATCTGGGTTCCTGCTTGCGGGGATTTTGACCAATCAGCGAGAAGATTATAGACCAACTGAATCTTCGATTTCCCTGTCTAAACCGATATACGCCCAATAACTCATCATACCGCCGCTGGCGAAGAGGGAATGCACACAGGTGGGAAGAAACCTACGTTTCCACAGCTTCTAACATGTTTAATACCGGCATGATTGCGTAGGCGTGGATGATACGACACCTCATTTCTCCAGAACAGTGTTGATGTCGTCGTCATTAGAGCATGGACTTAATCTTTTCGGACGGCAAATTTTGACCAGAAGACTGTTTGTTCATCAAACCATCAGACAAAACTCGTCCCACATCGACCGTGAATATGGGCACCAGCATGGAGACGCCGTTCATGCCGATGGAGGGCGCATGGGACGACGAGGACCAGGCGCTGATGGAGATGCTGCTGCTAGCCACGCCCGAGCTGACGGACACGCAGCCTCACGCGGTGGAAGCGCCGGAAAAGATTCAGGAACGACGCCACGCGAGGACCGCGACGATAGACGCGGCGACAAAGAGCAAGCCCAAGGCCAAGCTCAGCGCCACGGAGAAGAAGGCGCGCCACAGAGAGGTCGTGCGGCGGTCTTACCACCGCACGAAGGTGAGAGGACAATTTCGGTGCGATTATGGCGGGGGTTCGATCATTTTTCTAATGCGACGGCGTGTCGATTCGTGATGAACAGGAAGCCACCAAGGTGCTGCAGGACGAAGTCAAGGCGCTGGAGGACAAGTTCCGGTCGCTCACAGCCGCGCGGTCCGAGCCTACGAGCCGTGTGGGCGTCGCGGAGGACCAGGACATGGATTTGGAGGTGATGACGCGGCCCATCGACGCGGCGCTGGGCCGCGTGAACGCGCTAAAAGAGCAGTGCGCGGCGCTCGACGCGACCTCGGAGCAGCTCCGGAAGGAGGCCGTGAAGCTCCAGGGCGTGCTGCTGCGCCACCAGGAGTTTGCGCGCGTCGTCCAGGAGACGTTCGACGAAGAGCTCGAAGAGGTACGCCCAGTGACGAGGAGCAGGCACTGTCGTGAGGTCCCGCGATAGCTGATGGCCTTGTTTGTGGTATGCAGAGCAACTCCGAGGAAGAGCACGAGAGCATCGTGTCGTCGACGCCTTCCAGTCCATCGACGGCCACGATGTCAGTCACCACGAGCTCCGAGGACGACTTTTCTCCTGTCAAAGCCACGTTCAAGCGAGCTCTGTACGTGGTCACCAAGCCAACGTACGTCGAAGACGCCTTCCAGCCTCCTGCGATCGCGCGATCGGCCCGTAAGGAAGTGGGCTTCTCGCCGCTCACGCCGCTGGACGCCAAGCGGCTGAGCACGGCGATCGTCAACGACATTGTGGGGTTCACGCTCCACGGCCGAGCCGTCTCCACGGGCGCGAGCGTGCTGGGCTGGCAAGACCGCCGCGTGGTGGACAACACGGCCGTGCGGTTCTCGCTCCGCAAGCCATTTCCTGGCCATAGCTGCTTCGATCTCATGGCCGATACGTGGCAGTGCTTCTCGGACCCGACGTGTGCCCAGGAAAAGTTCCGCGGGCTCATGGAGCTGCGCATCCTGCAGCGCGTGAGCGACGACAACATCGTCGCGTTGCGTGACACGCTCAGCGAGGACGGCGAGAAGGTATTCCGCTTCGTGTACATGCTGTTCCGCATGCGCACGTCGCGCGGCTTCCTCATCGGCGTCAAGTCGATCGACGACCCGCAGTTCCTGAACGAGCAGCAGAAGCGCCGGCTCACGCGCGAAGGCAAGGAGATCCAGTGGGTCGACATGAGTGGCTGGTTCCTCTTCGACCGCCAGGGCTACGTCGAGCCCAACTCGGTGTTTGTGGAGACGGGGGCCGAGGTCGAGTACGGGGGCAAAATGGACTTTGGCGACGCGAGCCACACGGCCACGCTGGCCATGAAGGCGCTGACGACCGTGCTCAAGTGGGAAACGCTCATGGTGGCTCCTCTCTTCGCGCTGCCGCCTTCCAGCGAGTGAGGCCGACGCAGTGGATGATGGCGTGGAGTGCGTGGTCGTTTGGCTTTGGTTTGTATAATTTATTTTATTCCGAAAGTTTTTGGATGAACCGCCGCAAATGTGAGGAAATGCGAAATATTCCCGCTGATGTGGTGAGTAATTTTGCCTGTAATTTACACTGACTTGCTTACCGGTACCATCATTCCGCTCGCTGATGGTGGCTGATGATGAAGACGCTGATGTCAATCAATCGATTGTCCTGGTTGAGTCGGATTATTACCACTCTGGCTTTGGGCGTCTAACTGAGGTCCTCTTTGATGGAGACAGAACTACTGCTGAGCATCACAGCGGACGAGCTGGAGCGGTTCCTAACCACCGATGCGTCGCCCGCCGCAACCACGACCACCACGACCACCGCCGCGTCTAACGCTCGCTGGTTAGCCGACGAAGAGGAGGACAAGCGCACCCGACGCACGGAGATCGAGCGGCTCTCGCGGCGACGGCGCCAGGCCACGCTGCGCGCGATGCGCGACGACGTCAAGCAGCTAGAGACGCAGTTCGCGACGCTCATGGCCGGCCACGCGAAGCGCCGGCCCGCAGACGCCGCGTGGGCGTCGCGACAGCCCATCGAAGGCGAGGGTCTAACCGCGTGGTCGGACGCGGAACTGCTCAGCCTCACGCAGCTCCGCGAGCGGTTCATCGACGTCACGCTGGCCATCGAGCGCATAGAGCAGCAGCAGAAGGAGCTGCGGCAGATGCTGCGCGCCAAGCAGCTCCTGACGTTCTCGCTGCAGTCGCTGGCGCGCACGTTCGTGGACGACTGGCACGACACGCTGCCGCTGCCTGTCGGCGAGACGCTCGAGTACGCGCCGCTCCACTCTGAGGAGTACTTCCGCGTCATGCGCGACGCGTACAAGGAGATGACGGCGTACGACGCGCAGCTCGCGCGCGACCACTCGGGCGGCACGTGCATGGGCTGGTGCAGTCGCCAGTACAGAGCCACGGACCAGAACGTGCCGGTGTCGCTGACCAAGACGTTCCCGGGCCGCAACGCCGAGTCGCTCGCGCGAGACTCGTGGGATTTGTTCTACAGTGAGGCGCGCCAGCGGCAGATCCTGGGCGACTGGAGCAACGGGCTCCACTGCCGCGTGCTGTACGAGCTGAACGAAGACATGGTCGTGGTGTACCAGATGTTCCAGCGGCGCCACGTGCCCAAGCGGTTCCACTCGGTGCTGCTCCTCTTCCGCGTGCAGACAGAGGACGGCTTTGTCGCACGATCCCCACGCCCAGCATCCAGGACGCGCTCACGGCCCCCGACAAATGGACCGACGTCTGCACCTGGTGAGTCGCCTTTGCTCTCCGTGTCTAGGACCCTTCTGACTGTTGTGTGATTCCGCAGGCTACATGTGCGGCGGCTTCCGACGCCAACAAGCAGTGAGGGTGAGGTGACGGACAATCTGGGCGTAGAGGTGGCGTTCGCGACGGCCCACGCGGCGCCGCTGCCCGTGCCGATCGCCGACCTCAACATGAACTTCTTCACGACGGTGCTGCGGTGGGAGAACGCCGTCGCCACGCCCATGACGCTCACATGGAACTGATACAATACACAGCATAGAACGTAGCGGAAGTTGCTTAAATATTTTCCGGATACAGATACTACGTAGCTCTGGGCAAGCCCGACGAAAATGCACAGACTATCGACATACTCGGTCGCTCCCACCGGCCTCTTTCCCCCTTCACTCTCACTCGTTCTCTCTGGCTCAGCTGAAGCCGCCGCCACCGAGAAACATGGGCGACACGAAGGAGCTCTCGGCGCGCACAAGCGTCATGGCGAGCTCCATCATCCATCGGTTGGCGAAGTCGATGCTCTTGCTCGAAATGAGCCCACTGAACGACACGCGCGTGCCCGTGGCGTGGCCCGTGTCCGGGTCTTTGACGTAGTCCATGTGGGTCCAGTGGAAGTTGTTCATCCAGCCGCCGTCGCCCTCCATCGCGAGCTGCACGCCCGGCGCCGGGATCGTTCGGATACAGTGGAGAAAGCCCGTCTTGGTCTTGACGCGGAACATGATGTAGATGGTGTGGAAGCGGATGTCGATGCCCGGGTACTGCACGTCTCGCCGGAAGATCGCGATGTCGTCGTTGACCTGCTGCAGCAGCTCGACGTGCATCTTGTTGCTCCACCCGAGCATGTTGCGGCAGAGCTTCTCGGCCGAGAAGTGCATATCCCAGTACGTCTCGAAGAGCCGCTGGGTGTCGCAGTTGCGGAAGGCCTTGGAGAAGCTGAACTGGAGCGTCGACGTGTCGTGGTCCACACGGCGGCGGTCCGTCCAGCCCATGAACTCGCAGCCGCTGGACACAAAGTCCTCGCTCGACGACAGCTCGTGGATCATCTTGAGCGAGTACTTGAGCACGCTGGAGCAGTCGTCGACCGTCCACGCGTCAAAGTGTGCGTGCGAGAGCGAGTTCCAGTACTCGATGTCGATCTCCCACGCCGTCTTCTTGGGCGGCGCGAACCATGACTTGAACAGCTTCTGCGTGAGCTCGTGCTCGCGTACAAGCCGCTTGAGCTGCGAGCCTTCGGCCTCGAGCGCCGTCGTCTGGCGAGCCAGCTCGGCCGACTTGTGGATGAAGGCGCGTATCCGCGCCGTGTCCGGATCCACCGTGACCAGCGCAGAGGCCGAGGCGTCCGCCGAGTCGTTCGGCATGGAGGTGATGGCCGTGTAGTTTGCGATCACGTGCTCGAGCGCGCGCACCTGCTCCTGCATTTGCCGCACATTATCCTGCTCACACGTCACAGATATCCAGTAGCTCAATCGTTAGGATCCTAACTCTGGCACGGGCAGAGCCGGAGATGAAGCCCGGAGAATGGACGCAATGCAGACTCACCTGGCGGCGGTGGCGGGACATCCGCTCGCCGGCCGTGCGCTTGGCGCGCAGCAGCAGCTGCGCCAGCTCCTTGTCGTCCTTGAGCAGGTCTTGGTCCTCGCCGTAGAGGATCAGGTCCAGTTGATCCAGCTCATACTCCGTCAGCGCGGTGTCCACCATGGCGATCCTCGATGCGGTCGGCTTCTGGACTCTGGACAAGTTGGGATGCTGGACGAGTGGAGCTTCTTTCTGGACGGCACACAAGCCACGTTGTGTTTGTGCTTTCGCCAGGGTTTACTGGAACAATGCATCTACCCCTAATCCCTCCTTGACGTTTGGGGTAGAGAACGTGCATAAACTACTTTTGGCCAATCGAACCTCGAGACAAGATGCAGTCAACACCGTCATCGAGGTGTTAACAAAGTCAGCTGGCTACTCCATTTCCCCATAATTCAGTATACTGACCAAGCGACAACCACCTAAGTGGCCAGTGGCAAGCGATCACAAGACCCATGCATTGGTGTACCGCTTGTCTGTTGGATCGCCCACTGGCGCACCGCTTGTGTATTGGAGATCACACAAGATACTAGTATTTCGACTGACGAGAGAGCTAAGCTACAGAAGGCAGGCAAACAGCTCGTTCTGTACTGCAGGGTCCACACCGAGTCCTCTTGATCAGGTCACCCAGTCAGTCAGCCATCTTGGATTTTCCGCATCTTCCTTCGCATCTATCGCTGGAGCCGGTAGATCAATTGTTGCGTGTGGCCTCCATCCGTCGCCCTCCAATCCATCGTCCTCCAGTCCCCCCGGCGGCCACGAATCTTCCCAAGCCAATCACGTGGCAGCACCAGCAGATCTTGTGTTGCATAGCCAAGTGGCTGAGGTGCAACACGCAGCTCGTGCCGAGTTCGTGAAGACCACGCCGTCACCCTTGATACTAAGTAATTCAACTGATTTCCAAGGGAGGAAGTGGGTCGAATTGGAGAGCCCCATTCTACCATACAGGACCAGTACGGAAGAATCAGTTTGGTAGTGTACAGTATGGGAGGACAAGTGATCATGTGCGTGATAGTGGCGACGACGCGGCTGACGGCGGCGCCATCTCCTGGCGAGATGGAATCTTCAAGTTCAAGTGGGGCGGATAGAGTTTCATAATTTACCTATCTAGACATCCAAATATCCCTTATTACCGTCAGCAGTGACCCTTTCATATCCGATATAGCTACATATTCCCCTGAATGACGGTCCTGCAATTCATTTTTGAGTCGTGCCCACATCCAGCGTAGCTATTCGTCGCCATCCCTTACATCTACTAGCGTATGGTAAATGGCTACACACGTTTCAGGGAACGCTAATCCGGCACCCCCATTCGCCCAAAACAATCCAAAACCAACGCTTTTCCGGACTTTTGGTTGGCTGGAAAAAAAATATTCCTAT
>JAADXN010000492.1:0-22053 GCA_023337875.1 Pythium apleroticum | reverse complement strand
TGGGAAATCAAATAAAGCCAATTCGCCAGTTTTACGCTTTGTGAATAATTCAAGCCAATCAGAATTACGAGAGGGTAAGTTTTGGCCGAGTTATGAAGTCTAGAAAGAAATGGGTCAATCTTTTTGGACCAGAGGAAGTATAAAACTGTGCAGGTTCAATGAAGTTACAAACTGCCCGCTGATCTGTGACCGCACACGACAAGCAAGTTGCTAGCAACAGCAACAACGACAATGGAAGCCAGCAAGTTCGACAACGGCGTGCGTGGCGACCGCTATGGTGCTGCGTGCGATGGCGCTGCGTGTGTACTAATGATAAGTGCGCTGTGGATAGGAATGCACCAAGCTGCAGAAGGAGTCGCTCAAGTGCCTCATGGGTACGGCGTCGGAACTACGCGAGGAAGCGCATGGAGTTCCGACAGTTGGGCTGATCATGACGCTGCGTGTGTGTGTGTGTGCTGCAGAAAACAACGGCAACCGCGACGTCTGCGGTGAGTTCTTCCTGCGCTACCGCGACTGCGTGAAGGTGAGTCGGCCGCTTCAAGTTGCGTCTGCGTGGGGTGTGAATCACAGTGTTCGTATCGGCGGTGTAGGCGCGCCAGGATCGTCTCCTCGAAGAGCGCCGTCGCCGATAGACAGACAGCCACGCAACTGACACCAGCTACTGACAGACGCAACGACGTTCGGATAGACAGGATCTGTATGGAGTTAAATAGAAGGGATCTCCTTGATGCCGGCGTCGGCGTCCGTCTCGATGCCGATCAGATCGTACACGGCCTTGGGCTTCTTCTCCATGCCGTCGGCGACCTGATTCACCGCGTCCGTCACGATGCGCTTGCGCGTCACCCACACCGTCTGCAAACACCCAGCAAGCGTGAGCCAAACAGCCATCGACCCCAGCACTGGCGCCTGTGCGCCCTGTACCTTGTAGGTTGTGAATTTCCGCTTGAGCGCGTCCTTCTTGCCCGCAGGAATCGGCGCGCGATCCGGCCGCTGTAGGCTCTGCAGTTTGGTCTCCATGGCCGCCGCCTCTTCCTCCAACTGCACCAGCATCTTGTCCAAGTCCGCGTCCGAGATCTGCGAGTTGATACTGGACAGCGCGCCCTCGGCCGCCTTGAGCTCCTGCTCCAGATTCGCGCAGTCGGCGTCCACCTGCTTGATCTGGTCTTCCACTTCCAATCGCTCCTCTTCCGACGGCACCGGCAGCTTGTTCTGGTTCATGTAGTAGATCTTGGCCTTGCCGTACGTCTTGGCCGCCAGCTCTTCCCTGTGTCAGCAGCCTCCAGTTAGTCTCACATCTCCAGCATCCCAGCCACATCGGAGAACGCACTTGTCGGTCAGATTGTCCAGAATCTTCGTCAGCGCCGGTTTGGCGATCGCACGATGAAGGTTCTCGAACACATTCAGCATGCTGTACGGTCGATTGGTCTGCCGCATTCCATTGTCAGCGACAATATCTGCGAATTAGCACGGAACCCTCTCACCTTGCGCATGTAGTCCAGCACGTGCGCCGTTGGATCGCCCTTGATCGTCGCTGCCGGCTTCTCCGCAGCCGCTGCGGGAGCAGCTCTCGCCTTCCCCGCGGGGCTGCTCGTGGGCTTATTGTTCGCAGTCTTGGGCGACGCCGATGCTTTCTTCGCAGCGGGCGTCGCCTTGGCTGCCGGCGCCGCCTTCTTCTTCGCTGCTGCTGGCGCTGCTGGAGCTTTCTTCGCAGGCGCGCGACTGTTGGTGGTCTTGGCTTTCTTGGGCTTGGACGCGCCTTCAAAGTCCGACTCCGAGTCAAAGTCCGCCTCCTCCTCCTCGCCTTCGTCGTCCTCCTCTTCATCCTCGTCCTCCGCTACACTCGCCTCGCTGGCGGACTCGTCCTTGTCGTCCTCTGTGTCGTCATCCAGCGAGAAGTCGTCCTCCTCGAAGTCATCGTCGTCGCGGCCCATTTTGTTGGCGTTTGTTGGCGATTTTGTTGGCGATTTTGTTGGCGATTTTGCAGTTGGTTCGAAGTTTCTCGCGCCAAAACAATCACCAATATACTCTGTATGACGTCTTAGGTACGTTTCTGACGCTACTCGTGTAAGTACGATCTGCACCCAACCCGCTTAGGTACGACTGAAAGCCTGAATCGACGCCGGATGCACGTGGGTGCATCCGTGGCCCACAGCTTCCTGGGTCGATGCATCTCCGCCACCCACCACACTGAAAATGAATTGGGAGCATACCCATCCATCGAGAAACGTTGGGGAGAGTCGCACGCTGGTGAACGTTCACCTGAACGGGCCGTCGTGAAGGTCTCAGCTTTTGACGCAATCATGTCGGTTGGTGTCGGCAATGAAGATCGCCGTGGGACACTGGCCATGCTCGAAGCGGCACGCGTTCCATTAGTGAACAGCGTCCATCAACCGCCACGCAGCTGAGCGGCTTCTCTTGCTGTCCATTGGCGCCGTCCAGCGCCGTTGAAGAACAGCGGCGATCTTCGCATTGAGCTCTTCGTTATGTGAAGATTGCTGCTCTTTTGGGTTGTTCCATGTCACACATCCCGTTGAGCGAGACAACACCTTTGTTATCCGATGATGGCTCTGAGACGGTTTCACACCTTCCATAGTCGATGAGCCAACAGATTTCTACAAGTTGGTTTATTACAGTTAACCCTTGATATCTGATGTCAACCTCTACTATTAGGTATATCGAAATTTTGGAGCTGGAGGAGCCCTAACCGCTTACGACTCTCGGGATCGAGGCTGGCTTCCAGCCCCGTCTGCTGCGTTGGACTCCAACCAGACCTCTTCACTCCTCTTTAGGTACTCCTCCACTCCGACTATACGCATTGTACTACACGCTGATCGTTCATAATTCCCTTATTAACCCACGCTGGAACCGCTTTTAAGGCCCCTGATATGAGACGCCACTCCGTATTTCTGTATGGAGAGCTCCCAATTCCATTTTGCAAAGCAAAAAGCCGCAGCGCCATTAGACGATCCGTGGCATCTTCGGCACCGCCGCGAGCATCTCCGCTCTCTTGATCGGCGACTCCACACGCCTCCCGCGCGCGTGGTGTCCGTCCGAGTGCATTGCCCACTCTCCGCGCTGTCGAACGAGCAGTCTCCGGCCGCGCCAGTCGCTCTAAAACCCATGGTTTCCTCCATACATCGCCGTCGCCCGCCGGCGTTTTCGTTGGCGAAATGGACGGCTTTCGCCGCCACCGTCGCCGCTGTCAGCATGGCCGCCGCGCAGTCCACGGATGCGCTGAACGAGCGCCGTCTCGTGGACAGCGACGGCCTGGAATTCGTGTCTTCCGAGGCGTTCTGCTCGCTCCACTGCAAGCCGTGGCGTCGCGACCGCGCACTGACGCAGTGTTCCGCCGCGCGCTGTCCGCAGTTCCACCGCCGCCTGGAGGCCTCCGACGCGCAGGGCGCCGTGCACGGCTCGTCATCCGACGCCGACGCCGTGTCTAAAGTGAGCGTGCTCACGTGCGGCGACGTGGCGTCGCCCTCGCACGTGGACTTCTCCATCGACGCCGACACGTCCAGCACGACGCTCACGACCGTGCTGCGCGGCTTCCACGACGCGTTCTTCCGCGCCTTCGACGCCATGATCGTGAGCGAGAACGCCACGGTCGAGGCCTGCCAGCTGCAGTGGCTGCAGCAGGATCTGCTGTCCAGCGTCCACCTCTCGGCGTCCTCGACCCACGACGCCGCGTCGGCCAAGCCCATGCTCGTCAAGTTCGACCCGAAGACCGACCAGCGCGCCTGCGCCGCGCAGATCAAGGCCATCTGGAGCGACGACGACGAGCGCGTCACGCCGTTCCTGAGCCGCGTGGACCAGTCCCAGGCTAGCGCCACCGTGCAGCTGCTGCATCTTCCGGAGGCCGTCGCCACCAAGATCAACGCCCTGCCCTGTGTGACCAGCGTGCTCGAGCTGCCGTCCATTCTCAAGCTGCTGCCCTTCGCCCGTAGCGCCGCGCAGATCTCCGTCGCCAACGACCAGGCTCCCGCGATGTGGGTCCGCGTGCTCAACGGAACGAGCCCGCAGTCGGTTTACGACCGCCTCACGGCGCGCCTGTCGGCCATCGACGGCGTCACGAACGTGTTCGAGCTGCCCGAGCGCCAGGAGCTGTTCCCGCGAGGGATCTTCATCAAGTCGGTGGCGCAGCTGGATCTCTGGGCCCACGCTGTGGCCCTCGCGGCCGCCGACGACCAAGTCGAGTGGATCGACGCCAAGCACGAGCTTTCCTTCCAGACCAACATCCGGTCCATGGCCTACTACCCGCCGACGCCGCGTCGCCTGGACCAGTACGTCGAGAGCCTCGTTGGCATCGAGCCGGCGCAGAAGCAGGGCATCAACGGCGACGGCGTGATCGTGGGCATCACGGACTCGGGGCTCTACATCGACCACGACCAGTTCGACCAGGACTCGCGCGCCATGTACAGCAAAGTCGACCTCACGGCTCGCAAGGTCGTTTACTACAACCCGTGGGCGGACGCCTACGACCAGTCGGAGGAGATCCAGTGCGGCCACGGCACGCACGTGTCCGGTCTGCTTGCCGGCTCGTCGTTCAGCGGCCAGTCGGCCAACATCGGCATCGCAGCCAACGCGCGAGTCGCCTTCATGGACATTGGCACGCAGAGCGCGTCGTGTGCCGGCCAAACCAACTGCGCCGTGACACTCGCGACGCCCGCCGACGCTAGTCAACTGCTGCAGTCGCAAATGGCCGTCGGCGCCAAGATCTTTTCCTTCTCGTGGGGCACGCCGGGCAGTGACTACAGCAGCCAGGCGCGCGATCTGGATGACTTCATCTACAACAATCCCGACATTCTGATCGTCGTGGCTGCTGGCAACAGCGGCGAAGAGGCGAGCAACGGCCAGGGCACCATCTCGTCGCCCTCGGGGGCCAAGAACGTGATCTCGGTCGGTGCGTCGCTCAACTCGGCCGACTCGTTCTCCAGCTATGGATGCCCAAGTGTGTTCAACCCAGGCTCCGTCGCGTCGTTTTCGTCTGCGGGCCCCACGACGGACGGCCGCATGAAGCCTGACGTCGTCGCGCCGGGCATGGTGCTGGTCTCGAGTCGCTCGGAGAAGCCCGGCTCGACTACCAAGACCTCGCAGACTTGCTCGCTGCAGGGCACGTCGCAGGCCACGCCTGTGGTCACGGGTGTCGCTGTGCTGCTGTACCAGTGGCTTCGCGACGGATGGTGGAAGGCCGGCCAGAAGGACGCGGAGTACGGCATGTCGACGATCCCAGCGGCGCTGCTGAAGGCGCTGATCGTGCACAGCGGCGAAGGCCTGCAGCGCCGCCTGGCCAAGTTCCCAACAGGCCCCGTGTCGTGTGCGGGTCTACAGCGCAACGCGTGGGACCTCACATACCCGGACGTGTACCAGGGCTACGGCAAGCCTAACATGTCGAACATCGCCGACTTCACGAATCCGACCGCGACGCCGACGCTGTACTTCCTGCCCAACTCGACCAAGGGAAGCGAGCCGTCGGTCGCGAACGGCAAGGAAGTGCGCATCTCGTTCACGGTGCCGCGTGGCGTGGACCTGCGCGCGACAATCGTGTGGACGGACCCGCCAGGCTCGATCCGCGCCACCACGCAGCTGCAGCACGACCTGGATTTGTCGGTTCAGATCCGCAACACGACCAAGGTCTTCTACGCGCTCACGGCGTCCAACTCGACCAACCGCGACGAGAAGAACAACGTCGAGATGGTCGAGGTCTCGTACAACCAACTGCTGGCGGCCGTCCAGGCCGAGTCGAGTGGCTCCAACTCGTCCGACCTGCTCGGTCCGGCGGGCGAGATCGTCGTGGAGGCCATCGTGTACGGCCGCAGCGTGCTGCAAGCCAACTCGCAGACCTTCGCGTTCGTCGCGTCGTCCTCTGTCATCGGCACGACGTCCGGTGTCGCTGGTGACGGCGGCAACTCGGGCAACTCGGGCAGGTCAGGCAACACGGACTCGTCCGACCCGCTCTCCAAGTCGTTCTGGACGCCGTGGACCATCGGAGGCGTCGCCGCCGGCGCGCTCGTGCTGCTGATCATCATCGCGTCGTGCGTGGGCTGCTGTTCTCGCAAGCGCCGCCCGCCCCCAGGAGCGGCCTCGTACAACAACACCACTGTGGGCGTGGGCGGAGCCTCCGTCGGCATGAGCTACTACCCGCACCAGACGCCCATGGGCGCCCAGCGAGGGCCCGTGCCCGGCCTCGAGACCTGTCCGTACTGCGCCTTCGCGTGCGGAGACGCCGTCGTGATGGTCAACCACGTGGAGAACATGCACACGGACGCGTTCGGCATCGTGAACAACGGCGTGGCCCCGGGCCAGCCAGCCATGTACCCGCCGCCGCCGCCCTTCCAGCAGCAGCAGCCCATGTACCAGCACCCGCAGTACCCGATGTACCACGAGCAGCAGCACGTCGCGGCGCCCGTGGGCCACCGCGCGTCGCACGCCAACCCGGACGAGGCGTGTCCGTTCTGCACGTTCGTGTCGAACGACCCGGTGATTCTCGTCAACCACGTCGAGAACCTCCACGGCGAGCAGCGCTTCATCTGAGCGTCGTCCGGTCGTTTGAGTGTACCATACTACTGCTGACTGCGTTGTTTTTCTTATAAATGCGAATGCGAATTCCTTACTACTGCGATTTTGGCTGGCTGGCTGGCTTAGCGGCTTCCCGAGTGGGTCGCTCGTCGAGTATTCCGCTTGCGAGGAGACTTCATCCCGGCCGTTGGTGCCTGCACGCTGGGCGCGTTCGCTGGCGTGGGCGGTGGCGCCACGACGCCCGTGGCCTGGGGCGTCTGGCTGCCAGCGGAGCGTGCGCTGGCGGGTCGCTTGCCTGCCTTCTGCTTGTGTGGCGGGGGCGACTTGGCTGCCGCTGGCTGGGTGTGGGGACTGGAGACGGCGGTCTCGTGGGTCTCTGTGTGCGTGGCCGCCACCACCGTACGAGATCGAAGCGAGTAGGCGCGCGACGACTCGTCCTCTTCCTCTTCCTCGTCCTTCTTCTTCTCGTTCTTGGCTTCCTCCTTTGCGTCCTTCAGCGTCTTCTCATCGTTCTTTGCCCGACTCGTGCTGCTTGACGACTGGCGCTTCGCCTGCTGGATGAGCACCACCTCCTCCATCTCTTTGCTGCTCGCCACGAACCGCTTGGCGGCCACCAGCACCGCCACAAACACCAGCAGCGCGCCGAACACACTCGCTGGCTGCGCTGCCGACCACGGCGACTCGCCCAGCGGCGCCACGCCACCAGTCTTTGCCTCCGTCTTCGCCGTCGTCTCCTCAACCCGCGCCGCCGCCTCCTCTGCATGGCGCCTCGCGACCCCAAGACGCGCTAGGAAGTCGTCCCAGTCGCACAGTCCGTCCACGGGCTCCTCGCTTTCCGCCTGCAGCTGCACGGCCACCGTCAGGCGCCCGACCAGAGCCTGCGGCGTGAACGCCTCGTCCTGCGCGTGGGCCTTCCACTTGGCCACCAAAAAGTCCCTCCACGTGCCTCGAGTCAGCGCGCTGTCGCCATGATTCTGGCGGTAGAGAAACAGGAACAGCGCGCGTCGGCAGTCGACGTCGCGGCCCGTCGCGTGGTCGTGGAGCAGCGCGCGCGCGCCGTTCATCGGGTCCAGAAACACGTCCAGCAGCGGCAGGCGGTCGCGCGCCACAGCCTCCAGGCCGCGCACCACGAACAGCGTGCGTTGCTTCGGACACGCGTGCAGCGTCGCCGCCATCTCGCTCCGTAGCGCCTGGCGGAGCTCGTGGTTGGGCCGCTCTTGGCTGAGCAGCTCCGAGAAATCGAGGACGCGGACGGCGGGCGAGACGTCGGCGACGGCGGTCGCCACGGCCACGGCGAGCCGCGTGAGCTGCGTGGAGGAAGAAGAGAAGCCTACGAGCGCCAGCGGCGCCTGCGCCTCCAGTTCGTTGGCGTTCAACGCGTCCTTGAAGCTGTCCAAGGCGGCCGACTGCGACGGGAGACACTGGGACAAATGCGACTCCACGCGCTGAAGAAGCGCGTCGCCAGAGTGGGAATCACATGAGTGGAGAGCGGCGGAGACAGCGGAGAATGTGGTGAGAAGAGCAGCAGCGTAGAAGCCCAGCCGCAGCCACCGCCGCAACGCGCGCGAGGCCGACGCCATTCGAGATGTTCGGCTCATCTCGTATGGGGCGGATGGCTCACTGGTATTGTATCATTCCAATAGTAATATCGACACAGTCTGTCGATATTAGTTCGTACTTAGCACGTACACATGCTGAAGGCACCCACTTCAATTCTATCGTTTATGGAGGCGGCTGAACTGCGGCATGGCCGGATTCTTCGCGGACGCTGGCGGCGGCGACGGCATGGCCAGCCCTCCACGCTGCACGCCGCTCAGCTTCGGCAGCGTGAGCCCTGCGGACGAGCGGCTCTGTGAGGATGCAGCATTCCCAGTGGCTCCTGCACCAGGTCGCTGGCTGGACAGCCCGAACTGCGGCTTCTGTGTGGACGGAACGGTGGGTTGGGGAGCGCGTGAGATCGCCGGGAGCCTCTGGGCATCGCCGGACGGCCGTCGCTGGTTGTTGGACGGCACTGAGGGCATGTGGCTCGCCGCTGGGACGTGGCGGGAGGTGGAGGACGTCGGCATCCCCAGCGTGTTGGCTGACGGCTTCAGTGTGGACGACGCGGGAGGGCCACGGCCAACGGAGAGTCCAGGACCTGCGCCTGGCCCAACGGGCTTCTTCGCGTGCGTGGCCATTCGCAAGTCCAGCACTTTGTTTGAGCCGCCATTCTTGCTGGTCGGCGCCTTGTTCATGGCCTCTTTGCGCTTGTCGAAGCCTTTGCGAATGTCGTCGAACTTCTGAAGATGCGGATTCGCAATGTGCTTGCCTGCTGCAGCTCCGCGGAGTGGCGGCTTGACTTTGGGCGGCGCTGGCAGTGGCTTTCCGGCGCCTCGTCGTGTCGCGGCAGCGTTTGCCGACGCCGCAGCAGTCGTCGTGGCTTGGTGGCTCGTGACTTTGCGTTGCTGTGCGGCCTGTTTCTTCTTCTGCATCCAGTCCTGGATCACGACGTCCTGCTTTTGCTGTTGCTGCTGCACTTCCGACGCTTTCTCCTTCTTGAGGAAGTTCCTTCGCTCGCGATCCGTCATGCGGCGTAGCTGGCGCTGCTTGTTTTCCGGCAGGCTCGTGAGGAACGTGTCCTGTGGCTTGGGCTTGTTGGTAGAAAGCGATCGCTTCCGTGCAGCGCTTGACGCCGTCGACTGGGCGACTGAATGGTAGTCTTTCGCTCGCGCCTTCGTCACCGTCTTGACGGCGTAGACAGTTTTCGACGGCTCGTTGCTCGTGCCGCTGCTCTTGCGCTTGGAGAAGCGAATGTTCTTCGTGCTGGTGACGTTGTTGTCGTCGATGTCTTCGAGGATCACGCCGTCGCCGCCCAGTCCGTCGCCGTCGAGACCGTCGACTCCCAAGCCGGCGTCTTCGAGGTGCCGGATCCGCTTCTCCAGCTCCATCAGCTTGTCCAGACTGCAGATCACCTCCGCGTTCGCTGCGTCCGCTCGCTGGGCGGTGCTCACACTGCGTTGATAGCGTTTGTTGGCGTTGCCGGCCATCTCGTCTTCCTGGTTGCTCTTGTGGCCCTTGGGCACGGAATGCGACTTGAGTCCGCCGCCCAGCTCCGCCATGCCTTCTTTGTACCGCTGCCGGCGACGATGGAGATCTTCGCGCTGCGCCATCGTCTCCTTGAGCTTCTTCAAGTGCTGGATGTGGCGCTGCACGTCGGTCTCCACTTTCACTTCATCGCGTTGCTCTCGCGCTTCAAAGTCGCGGAAGAACTCCGTGTTGACCTGCAGAGGACGCAGCTGCTCCTCCTCGATGATCTGCTGGATGCGCTGCCGCTTCTCCTCGGCGTCTTCAAACGCCAGCGAGTTGGCGAACCGCGAGTCCTCCGTTTTGATCTTGTTGGTCTTGATGATCGCGGCTTTCAGCGCCGCTTCGTTGGCCAGCTTGTGCCAGTTCAGAAGCTTCATCTCCTGCTGCAGCTCGTCGGCGATGCTCGGCCGCTGTGGCTTGGACTTGCGTCCTGTGCCGATGCCGACGGTGCTGCCGCGGGAGCTCGGCCTGCGCGTGGCAGCGGAGGTCTCCACGCGCCCGTCATCGTCCGCGTCCAGCGAAGCCTCGTAATGGTCCAGCTCCTTCACCCACCCGGAGTACTCGGACGCCACCGCCATGATCCCCCAGCCAGTCGCAGAGACGAAGAGCTACGCGCCTGTATGTTGCGCTTGGTGTCGTTGGCGTTCCCACGGACAGACGCCGACGTCCTTATCGTGCCGCCGGGTGTAGCCATTTGGGCTGAAGAGCTCAAGTCGGTCTATTCCTGGAGCTGTTTTGTGGTGTGGCTCGTGGGTTCACGGCACATGGGTACACCGTTTAGTCCCTCATGGGTGGGTACAGCACTGCGTCATTTCCGACCCGCCTGCGGGCGGTTGACACGTGAGGAGGTCCAAACTTTAGACGCGAAGATCAGCCATGTGGCCCGCCAGAGATGGGCAACAGCCCGCGCAGCCATGTTCAATGAAAGGCCACCAAAACCTCATTATTAATTATGAAAGGTCATCAATGTCGATCTGTGATACACATTCAAGTCAGTGAATCTCGCGCGAAAAAGGTGCTTGGATTGATATATGCAAACAAACAGGTTTTAGAGAGCATTGCCCACGTCGAGGTTTTTTCCGTGATGGGCTGTTCGCAACAGGCTCGTTTCACTCCCTGTCCAACACACCGCCCCATACAATTCCCAACATCTCTGTAAACCCGCCGACCCGTCGACCTGTACCCACCTGTGGCTATTCCCGTAACGTCCGTTCAAATACTTCGTCCACTATCGTAAATATCCAAACCCCGCGGCCCCCGACGGGCGCGTGTCCTCATGACCAGGAGGTCCAATCTCCATCTTCCCCCTGCAAGAACCGACCGACATGGAGGCTCTCTTCACGAGCGTGCTGGGCGGCGTGGCGCTGGAGGCCGTGGCCGCCGCGTCCGTGGCCGTCACGGCCGTCGCCGTGGTCGCTGGCCGCCGCTGCGTCACCAAGCGCGGCCGCGACGATGACGCGCTGCCGTCGTCCCCCAAGAACAAGAAGAAAGCGCGCGTGGTGGACGCCGCGCCGCCCACGCTGACGCCCGTGGTGGCCGACAAGCACGGCGTGGTCCAGGAGACCGTGGTGGCGCTGCTGCAGCGCCACGCCGTGTCGCCCAAGCTCAAGGACAAGCTCGTGTACACGTTCCTGGACGACGCCGGCAAGGAGACTGTCAACTACACGTTCGCCGACGTGGACGCCGCCGCGCGCCGCATCGCCGCCACGCTGCAGACGGACGCCAAGGTGCAGAAGGGCGACCGCGTGATGCTCTGCTACCCGCCGGGGCTCGACTTCGCGCTGGCGTTCTGGGGCTGCCTCTACGCCGGCGCCGTGGGCATCCCCGTGTACCCGCCGTACCCGGGCACGCTGGCCAAGGACCTGCCCAAGTTCAACCGCATGGTGGAGGACTCGGGCGCCAAGGTGATCCTCACGAACCGCACGTACCACTTGGCCAGCAAGATGGCGACGGTCAAGGGCTTCTTCAGCAAGGAGAAGGCGGCCGCGACGTCGTGGCCCGAGGGCGTCCAGTGGATCACGACCGACGCGATCGCCGACTCGGCCGCCGCGCAGTACGACGCCAGCGCGCTGCAGCTGAGCATGGGCGACCTGGCGTTTTTCCAGTACAGCAGCGGCTCGACGTCGGCGCCCAAGGCCGTGATGATCTCGCACAAGAACCTCAAGGCGCAGCTCAAGACGTGGGAGAGCATCGAGCCCACGGACACGCTCGTGAGCTGGCTGCCCAGCTACCACGACATGGGCCTCGTGGGCTTCATCATTTCGCCGTGCATCTTCGGCGCGCGCTGTGTGTCCATGTCGCCCATCAGCTTCATCAAGGACCCGGCCGTGTGGATGCGCATCGTGACCCAGTACAAGGCCACGCACGTGTGCGCGCCCAACTTTGGCTACGCGCTCGTGGCGCGCAAGACCAGCGACGAGCAGGTCGCGAAGATGGACCTGAGCACGCTCAAGCAGACGATCTGCGCCGCCGAGCCCATCCGCGTCGAGTCGCTGGACGCGTTCACGTCCAAGTTCAAGGCCGCCGGCTTCGACCCCAAGACGTTTAACTGCGGCTACGGCCTGGCCGAAGTCACGCTCGTGTGCACGGGCCAGAACCCGACCAAGCGCAAGGCGCCAACCGTGCTGCGCGTGAGCAAGACCTCGCTCGAGGCCAAGAAGCGCGCCGTGGTCGTGGCCGACGCCAAGCCCAAGGACCCGTCCGTGGTCACGCTCGTGGGCTGCGGCAAGGCCATGCCGACGTTCTCGTTGGCGATCGTGGACCCGGAGACCAAGAAGAAGCTCAAGGAGGGCCAGGTGGGCGAGGTGTGGATCCAGGGACCGTCGGTCGCCACGGGCTACTGGAACCGCGAGGACTACACGAAGGAGATGTTCGGCGCCGTGCTGGCGGGCGACAAGCAGGCCAGCAACACGTGGCTGCGCACGGGCGACATGGGCTTCCTGAACAACGGAGAGCTCTTCGTGACGGGCCGCCTCAAGGACCTGATCATCATCCGCGGCCGCAACGTCGTGCCGCAGGACGTCGAGGCGACCGTCGAGAGCGCTCACGACCACGTGCGTCCGGGCTGCGTGGCGGCGTTTTCGATTGAGAAGAACCAGGAGGAGGCGCTCGTGGTCGTGGCCGAAGTCAAGAACGGCTCGGCCAAGGAGGTCTGCGCCGAGATCTGCCGCGAGATCAGCAAGGCCGTGCTGGGCGAGCACCAGCTGCGGTGCGAGGCGATCGTGCTGCTGCGCCAGAAGACGATCCCCAAGACCACGAGCGGCAAGATCCAGCGCAGCGCCGCCAAGGCCAACTTCCTCGCGAGCTCGTTCACGAAGCCGCTGTACGAGTTCGTGTCCAAGGACAAGACCCCGCTGCCAACGGCCGCCCCGAAGCAGCCAGTGGAGGCCGCCGAGAAGAGCCAGGCGACTGAGAACGGCGACGCGCCGAAGCAGCAGGGCCCCGTGAAGACGGAGGAGGAGATCCTGGCGTGGCTGCTGGAGCGTGTGGCACAGGAGGTCGCGCTTGAGGAGGAGGAGCCAACAGCTGAGCCGACTGCGAAGGCCGACGGTTCGGCGAAGAAGCCAAAGCCTGCGGCGGAGGCGCCAAAGATCGACCCAGCGACGCCCTGGGCCGAGTACGGTCTCGACTCCGTTGCGATTGTCGGTCTCTCGTCCGAGCTCGGCGAGTTCCTGGGCTGCGTGGTGCCGCCATCGGCTTTCTTCCAGTACGACACGCCCGAGAAGCTCGCGAAGGCGCCTGGCCTGGCTACTGGCGAGCTGGAGACGAGCGAGACGGACGGCGTCGGCGCCGACGGCTCGAGCCTGCAGCCCGCCAAGACGATCGAGGAGATCGACGCCAACTGCTTCGACATCGCGTCGCTGCCAGAGGTGCAGGGCCTGTTCAGCCAGATGAAGGAGTTCGAAGACGCCGGCCTCAAGGTGCCGTTCCTGGAGACGCTCACGGAGGAGAAGCGCAAGATGGTCAACTTCAACACGTACAACTACCTGGGCAACGCCTCGAACCCGGAGGTCGCGGCCAGCGCCAAGCAGGCGATTGAGGAGTACGGCACGACCATGAGCTCGTCGCCGATCGTCGGCCAGACGCAGATCGCGGTGGATCTGGAGAAGGCGCTGAGCACGTTCTTCCGCGCCGAGTCGGCCGTGCTGTTTGTCGGTGGCTGGGTGACCAACGTCACGACGATTGACGCGCTCGTGTCCAAGGGCGACTTGATTTTGTGCGACGCGCTGAACCACGACTCGTGCGTGACGGGCCAGCGGCTCAGCGGCGCGACGATCCTGCCGTTCCCGCACAACGACACGGAGGCGCTGGAGCGCATGCTGGGCAAGATCCGCATGCGCTACCGCCGCGTGCTCATCGTGATCGAGGGCGTGTACTCGATGGACGGCGACATCCCGGACCTCGCCGAGATGGTGCGCATCAAGAAGAAGTACAAGTGCATGCTGTTCCTGGACGAGGCCCACTCGTTCGGCACGATGGGCAAGACGGGCCGCGGTCTCTGCGAGCACGCCAACGTGGACCCCAAGGACGTGGACGTGCGCATGGGCACGATGAGCAAGGCGCTGGGCTCGGTCGGCGGCTTCATCCTCGGCTCCGTGGCGCTGACCAAGTACCTCAAGCACTGCGCCGGCGGCTTTGTCTTTTCCGTCGGTCTGTCACCCGCGCACTGTGGTGCGGCGCTCAAGTCGGTGCAGCTCATGACCAAGGAGGCGTCGCGCACGCAGAAGCTGCAGCAGCAGAGCTCGTACTTCTTCGATCTGTGCAAGAAGGCGAACGTGCAGGTGGGCCCGACGACGTACCGCGGCGCGCCTGTCGTGGTCGTGATCGTCGGCAGCACGATCGCCACGGCCATGGCCTCGCAGTTCCTGGCGCAGAAGGCCAAGGTCAACGTCAAGCCGATCGTGTACCCGGCCGTGGAGGAGGGCAAGTGCCGGCTGCGGTTCTTCATCTCGAGCCTCCACACGAACGCGCAGCTCGAGCACTCGGTCGCGATGCTCGCGCAGTACCTGAAGGACCCCCAGGCGGCCATCGCGTCGCTTGCGCCGGCTCCTGCGGCTGCTGTGCCGGCCATCGACACGACGCCCGTCACTGCTGTGGCTGCCAACGAGGCTGAGAAGTCCAAGACCAACGGCGTGGCGCCAGCGGTGAAGGAGTTGGCGTCCAAGGCGCTGTCGCCAGAGGCCAAGAAGGCCAAGAAGGCGCGTCAGGCGGCCAAGAAGAAGGCCGAGAAGGCCGCTGCCGCCGCCGCCGCGGCTGCCACGACCAAGACCAACGGCAAGGCCAAGCACTGAGCCAAGGCAGACCCTAGAATTTGGTGTTGATGTATATAAACTACTTGCGCTTTTGCATTCCCATCTTTCGCCATTCTCACACTGGCCGTGCTAGTGTAGACTCGAGCTGCACGAGTAGCTCTTCGCACAGCGACTGGTATCCTCTGCCAAAGAGGTTGTAGTGGTTGAGCGCATGGTACAGCTGGTACAGCGGCACTCGGTCGTCAAAGCGGTTCGCCTTGGGCACTCGTGCGAAGTAGGACGTGTAGAACGCGTCGCTGACGTCGCCAAACAGCGTCATCATGGCCAGGTCGACTTCGCTGTGGCCCCAGTAGCACGCCGGGTCGAAGATCACGGCCTGACGGTCGCTGCCAGCAGCAGTCGCGCCTATGAAACCCCAGTTGCCCTGCCACAGGTCGCCATGAAGAAGGCTCGGCCGAATAGCTTCATCATCGTCGAAGAACGCGTCCACGCGATTAATAACCCTGTGTACACGCGCGAGAAACGCGGCGTCCGTGCAAACGCCCTTCTCCACCAGCAGCTCCGCTTGGAAACGCAGCCTGTGGTCTCGAAAGAACTGCTTCCAGTCGCCACTCCACGGCAGATTACGCTGATGCGTCACGCCCACAAAGTTGTCGACGTCGAACCCAAAGCCGCGTTGCTCTCCACCAACCGCTTTGCCCTGCTCGAAAGCGTGGAGCCTTCCCAGAGTGTCGCCCAGCAGCGCGTCGTCGTCCTGGCTCCTGCGACTAGTGAGATACAGGAACTCCATCACCAGATACGCCGTGTTGCCCAGCCGCCTCACACACAGCACGCGCGGCACACGGACTGTGTGGGTCTCCGCTAAGGCTGTGAGCCCGTGCGCTTCAGTCTCACACACGCGCAGATCGTCGTGGAGCTTCAGGAACAGCGACTGCGTGGGCAGATCCACGCGGAAGCACTGGCTCACAGAGCCGCCGTACTCGCGCCGCACGCGCAGCGGCACAGCGCCGGCGAACTCGCGCGCAATGATCGCCCCCACAGTGTCCTTGCTTGCCATTTCCGATACTCTGTGAGGTGTTCTTTCTCACCCTCCGGGAAAGTACGATGTTACTTCACACCGCCACTTCAAGGTGCTGGCGAAAGCTATTTTATCTTACGTGTAAATTACGGAGATGGAAAATTACCGTGACCGGGCGGCAGAAGAGGATAAAACAGGGGTAGGGGTAGCGGACGGTCCGCTGTGAGCCGTCCAAGTTTCGTGCTTCGAAAAAATGGCCTAAACTTTTGGCTCGGGTTTTCAAACAGTCGTCCGGAAAAAGAATGGAAGCTTCGACAGCCAGCCTGGCTGTCGAAGGCTGAGCCAGCCCACAGAGCGTGCCGTGACGGAGCTCCCCACGTGCGAAAGAACATTTCCCTTGACTCTCGCGTTGGTGTTGAAGCCACGGTCGCATCTTCAATCCCCTGTCTGTCTGCCCGTGCGGTGGCCTCGCGGCGCTGGACTTTCCTGGGCTCACGGCGGCCTCTCGCCCCTTCCACTACTTCCACAAACGCCGCGTGCCACACAGAGCTCTCGTTCTCGCCCACGCTTCGGTCTCCGGTATCTCCTCCCTCCCCAGTCTTCTCGCCATGACGCTGGACAACTTTGGCTACGTCGATCGTCCGCGCGTCGACGTCTACGCGACCGCCGCCCCCAAGGCCCCGAAGACGGCCAAGCCAAAGGCCAAGATGGCCGCCAAGCCCAAGCCCAAGCCCAAGCCCAAGCCCAAGCCCAAGCCCAAGCGCGCCCCGGCCAAGAAGACGGCGGACACGCCCGGCCAGATCGTGGTTCTGCCGCCGGCCAACTCGACGCAGCGCGTCAAGTCCAAGATCTACAACCTCACGCTGGACGTGAACGCGCTGCGGCAGCAGGTCATGACGCTGGAGCAGCACCGCTCGCTGCTGTCCACGCGCGCGCTCTACTCGCCGTTCGGCGACGACGGCTCCGTCATGCGCAAGACCGTGCAGTACTTCGCGTCGTTCCAGCGCGGCTTCCACCCGAGCCACCACCAGACGACTGCGTTCGTGAGCTCCATCACGGACGAGGACCTTTCGCTGGGCATCACGGGCTTCGGCCGCGACATGCTCATGGAGCAGTGGCGCCGCTACACGGCATACTTCGGCATGCGCAAGTGCGAGGTGCCGGCGCCGCGCGTGATCGCCGTCGACGACGACGCCATGAGCTGCACGGTGCGAGCCGAGCTGGCGTTCGAAGGAAGCTTCACGCCCACGGCGCTGGCTCTGGTCTTCCCCGCGGTGCTGCGGGACCCGGACCTCACGCAGGAGCTGCTGGACAAGAACCTCGAGGCCACAGCCGTGTTCCACTTGCACTTTGACCAGAACGGCTTGATGGTGCGGCACGACGTGGACACGGACTTCTTCGCCGTGCTGGCCAAGGCGCTGGGCGACCCCGTGCGTGCTGCGGAGATCATGCAAGTCGCCGCGGTGGCGGAGGAAAGCATGCTGGAGGCGACCGAGGAGGCGGCCCACACGCCCATTGAACCGCTGGAGCAGGCCGCCAGGGCGAAGAGGTCGAGGTTCACCGTCGTGAGCGACAAGGACGAGGACAATGGAAGCGTGTCTCCGTCCGAAGTGGTGGAGTTTGAGCCGGATGAGGAGCCCATTCATGCCAAGGACTCGCGGCTCACGCTCGACTACCTGCTGTCGCCGTCTGACGAGGACCAATAGCTCGTCGTATGAGCGGAGACGAAGCCTACGTAGTGCATGCCGAGCCCGCTGATGTATATGTCGTACTTGTGTTCGCCAATCCGACCGATAACCGGTAAAATAATCTGTTGAATGAAGTGGCCTCGTGTTCTAGGCGTGATTGCTGTCTGCTCCCGAGCATGAACGCGCACGGTTGCGTGAGTGAGCGAATCCACCAGAATTCCGGAACCCAGCGAGAATCCTGCAGCCTGGACGCGCGTTCCACGAGGCTGCCAAGACGGGTGCCAGTGAAACGTTTTGCGATCGCATTCTCCATACAGTACTGTACGAGCGGCTTCAAAGCAGTGGGTTGATCGAGCGAAAGATCATCTCCCTTGACTCTCCTCCTCCGCTGAGTGGATCTGCATCGTTCCACGAAGATTTCCTGCGAAGGAAAGCGAACTCCAATCTTCACCTCCTTGAAGTTGTTGTTTTACACCAACAGGCCCAGGCAAGGCCTCCTTCCTGGGCGATTGATTCAGATCGTGCCCGCAGCAGCCACTTCACTCTTTGCGATGGGTTGTGTCTGATTACCACGCTGCCATTCGTCATCGCCCGGCATCGACCCACGGCCGTACGAGACCTGCACTGTGTACTCGACCTCATCCATTCGTCTCTCTTCCCCCTCCGTCACTTGGTCAGTCTTGGGGTTCTCCATCAGCAACGATACCAGCGCGTTGTCGCCTGCGTCCACTTCATCAATCGCTGACCTCAATGCTGTCTTCATCTCGTTCGCTTTGGAACCGTTCCAGTGAGAAACCGGAGTCTCCACGGGTCCCAGCGTCACAGAAACGACTTGCTTGAGCGTGGTCGCGAGTGCGTTGAGCGACACCGTACATCCCAGCAGCATCAGCACCATGGCCGCCACTCGCAGGGGCGTGCTGCAGTCCGACACGCGGCGCCCTCTTCCCTCTTGTAGTCTCGTGTACGCAAAGTCCACGCCGCTCATCGTGTCAGAGATCCAAGGCGTCGCTTCGCCTCATCGTCTACAGATCTTCACCTCAACTTGAAGATCGGGGTACTGACTTACGCGTCGTGTCAGGCCTCTGTCTTCCCATTAGGCTTCTTTGCGTCCAGCCGACTAATTCGCAGGCAATTCACTCGCCGCTATGACGCCACGTATTCCAGAAGAGATGCTGGGTCAGCACAGGCGCGCGTGCGATGTTGTGGGCGCCGCAGTACGCGAAGGCACGGTAGGGAAGCACCAAGGATGTGACCGACGGCCTCATTTGAAGACAACGAGCTCTCCGTCCCCTTGGATTCTCGCCACGGGATCAGTTGGCCTCGCTTTTCCAACTCGTAGATCGGAAGCAGAGCGCGTGGATAACGGGCGTCGCTCTTGTGCTGGTCGTGGAACCCTGTCAGCTCCGGCGTGACGACTCCACCGTCGTCGATGGCGTCCAGGATCGCACGCGTGAACACTGCTGGCCCCGTGCGCTTGAGTGTGATCTCCACATCGTCTCCACGGGCGATCGTTCGCACGCTCACTTCCACGCTGTCGAGGATCCGCTTCATCACGCGGCTTCGCGCTGCACCGGCGAATACAAACTGCGTGAATTGCACAGGCAGCCATCCTGTGTGCGGGTAGTTGTCCTGCGCGTGAGGGAACTCGACGCCCACCACCGCCTCCAATGACTGCAGCGAGTAGTTGCTGCCTCGCACGACGTCCCAGCCGAATGTGGACAGCCACTCGGGCACGGGGGCGATGAACTCGATGTCTCTGTCGACGTAGACGCCGCCGTAGACACAGACGACCAGATACCGGAAGTAGTCGGCACGCTCAACTGGCGACAGCTTCGTTCGGAAGGTCTCTAGAAACGCGGGGCGGTATTCGCGCACGAGCGCCTCGTAGTCGTCGTCGCTGTAGTAGTGGATCTCCACGCGCGGGCCGTTGAGGCGACGCCACGCTCGCTCCGTCCTCGCCGCTCGCTTCTTGGCCGTGTAGTGGACGTGGATCACCTCTCGCGTGGCCAGCTCACCGCTGGTCTCCTGTAGCCAGGACCCCACGTCTATGGTCTTGCAAGTGCGAGCCAACGGAGGCGAACTCTGTCCAGGACAGAACGTTCACAATCACGGCACAGACCATCAGTAGGAACACCAGGCCGGTACCACGCAGATGGGAGAGGCGGCTTCCAAGCCCATAAACTCGCCGACCACGCGTCTGCATCAAACTGACACCCATGGCAAGCAGCGTCTCGCGAATGTTGTCGGATCTTTTGGCATGGATCTTGAAAGGTCGCGTCGTTTCGAGGTGACCGATCACCTGAATAGAAGCCCTCTTCGCATTTGAATCATGCTGTACTCCCTCATTTTGAAGCCATACCTCCCTAGAAGCTTTCCACTGTTTCTGCGTGTTTGTTGCTTTGATCTCCTCGTCTTCTCGTTAGGCGTTCGTTTCTGTCGGCGGCCCCCACCCGAACTCACACAACGCGAGTGGCTCTTTTAAGCCCGTCACAATCGCCGTAAAATGCATGCGTCGCCGAAACACCAATCGCTGAAAGTGAGATGGCACGGGCGTCGAGCCATGGTTCGCAAGGCAATCTGGAGAGTAGTCGGTCGAATACGTTGGCTTGCGCACTTGGCGGGGCGCCATGTGCGTGACGTAGGCGTTGTACAGGAGATGACGCGGAAACGACTGGCTGTCGATGCCCTGCGTGTACGGGTCCAGCAACGCGCGGCCGTTGACGTACAAAAGCTGGGGTGGCGTCGAGTCGTTCCCCGGGAGATACTGTGAAATGCACCCACACACGGTGTTGGGGTGGTTCCCTATATCGTTGTTCGGCCAACTCGACACGCCACTCACGCCCCACGGAGAGAACGCGTATGGCTGCTGAGCCAACTCGTACGCCAGCCAAAAGTCCTCCTTGTCGCCCCAGCCGTACTCGCTGTGGACGATTCGCAGCTTCGTGATGATCCACCACAACACGTCCATGGCTTTCCCGGCTCGCGTCTTGTCGATGGCCACCATGGACGAGTCCATTTCGTGGCCGGTCTCTCCTCGGTAAGCGAAGCTGTTGAGATCATGCTGCGAGGGCTTCGGGCCGGTCAAGTTGAATGCGTTGTAGTCAAAGTTGTCGACGATGAAGTGCAGAATTCGCTCGTTATTCTGATCCGCCAGTCGAAACCCCATGAAGATATCCGACGCGTACACGTGGTCGTAGAAGAACATGGTGCCGTGGTCTCTGTAGCCTGGCGTGTCTCGCACAACGGCAGGGTCGTGCAACAAGATATCGTCCGCATCCAGCACGATGGGCTCCAACAGATCCGTGAAATGCATGGCAAGTGGCTTGATCCAGTAGCTCTTGAAGGTGGTCGCTTCTTCGTACGTGAAAACGTTGGCGTGGACAAGATCGGAGCACACGTCGATGATCTCCAGGCGGTTGTCTTGGCTCAGGATGAGCTGCTTGTTTTCCTCAGACAGCTCTTCAGGGAGACAGTGGTAGACTTGGATGAGCTCCTGGCTGCCGAGACACCGCAGCTCCTTGATGAGCGAGAGTCCGATGGGGATAAGTCGGTCGTGGAGACAAATGATGCTACCTTTATCTCGAGAGACCGTGGCATCAAAGTCACTGGCTCGTAGGATGAACTGCGGGTTGCGAATCTTGGCGTCTTTCGGGAACGGCTGAACGGGTGGAAACCACCGCTTCTTTCGCTCCGTGTCGTCTTCAGAGTTCGCTTCCGCCGCCCCCACCTCGGCCATCACGATCGCGCCATCTGCGACAGATCCCGTTGGTTCTGCTTGCCAAGGCTGCATGACGTTCACTGCAATCATGGTCATTGACAGCACCATAACCACGGCGACACCCACGGCCCCCCGCCGCGAAGTCGGCGCTCGCAGAGTTGTCCGCGGGAGCATGCTGCGGTGGTGGTGGTGAAGATCCTTCGTCGTTTCTGGATTTGCCGCAATGGGCCGTCGAAGTTTGCCTTGTGGGGATCGTGAAGGGCCGCCTGTCCCGTGGAAGGAGAGGCTGCGACCTTTGCATGCGGACAGCCACCCGTTGCCTGCTTTTTTAAAAAAGCTAGTTTTAAAAAACTAGGTGTAATCAACTGCAATGGACGCTCTTTGGAAAGGAGCCGAAGAGATCCATCGGCGCCGCCGTTTCGAGCGTAGCCTTGAACAGTCTCGCTCTCAACGAAGTTCTTCTAGATTCAGGGCTGCTGTGCCCGCGTGGCAAATACGAGGACTTGCATGGGTCCCACGAGCACAGCGACGCTGTGGACTCCCATAGCATCCTTGCCGAAATCCAGACAGTTACCTACTCTCTTCTTTTTAAAGAAGAGAGTAGGTAACTGTCTGGATTTCGGCAAAAAATAAAAGCAGGCAACTGTCTGGTAGATGACAAATGGCCTGATAAAGAAGGGCGTTTGCACAGGGATGTCCTCAGCAGGACGACTCCTGAATCATGTGATGGGATATCCCCTAGATTTCTATCGAAGGCGCGCATCCCGAACGTACAGTCCCCACACCATTCTTCCA